>JAPFBL010001930.1:6365000-6625000 GCA_026182355.1 Hermatobates lingyangjiaoensis | reverse complement strand
CGAGTCCCTCGCCAATCAATCTTGCCATTGCAGCTCACTCTTCTGAAGCCCTGCTCCCCGTCCCCTGTCATTCTCACCAAGTGCCCTGCCGTAGGAGTCTTCAAAGCTTTTTTACAACTCTTTGAAAAGTAAATAAATTTCATAATTATGCCTGATCCTCAAAATCTACTGACCAACAAGTACTGGACCATAAATTCTACCGAGGACCTTCGTTCCAGGCAGGGACCATTCATCTGCTTTCATCATGGTCCAAGCTTCGGATCGAAATATCAGTACGCTTCTGAGGAGAGTTTTATAGACTTGTTAAAAGAATACCCAGTGACACAAACATTTACATTGCCCGTATTTTAGTTGAAATTGAACAAAGGACTTAAAATTCAGCTGATATTGAGAAATAGTAAGGATTTGTTCTATCTCTGTGTCACAACTTTTATCTTGACTAGAATTCCCCTCGAACTAGAACTAGAACTCTCTGACTCCATAGTTAAAGTAGACATACAACCCAGAAGTGGGTTGTATATAGAAGTGGGTACTACAGATATACGTCTGTCTATATTGAGCATTGGTACTACTTTAAAAACCTTTGAGCACATGATAGAGTAAAACAGTTGTATTATATCAAAAATGTATTACCTGCAGAGATATATTGAATTTGTCTAGAACATGCAAATTAGAAGTTCCCTTCAAGTGTGCAAATTTCCAATTGTCTTTAACTCTTCCAACCAGAATTTGTAATTCACTGAAGTCTAAGTTGTACCTGAAAATAAAGAATAAGATAAAGAAATTTCTGTACACCCTAAAGACTGTTAATGAATAGTGGTTGTCACCTGTCGTATATCTTTTCATGGAGAAGAGTGTCAGTGAAGGTATCCTGAGTCGAGTGGAGGGGAGAACAAAGAGTGTTGAGGCCCTCGGCGATGCTGCCTGGAGGAGTCGAGCACGGTGTCTGAAACGCTACGCACAAAACATATTACCAACTCGCCAAACTGAACAAGTCATCATACCATTTTAATTTCGTATTAAAGTAGGTAACTTAATTTACCTACTTATCAATCGTATTATTGTAAGAAGTTGAATTCATTAAACTCTATTGACATCTTGGTATTCAATACGCTAAAACATATACAGTAATATTGATTCCATAGAGATTTAACAAAAATTGTAGCCTCTTAGGCGACGAAGTAAAAACCATTTTTTTCTTTAAAAAAATTATTATCTAACATCAGTTGCTGTATATGGCATTCAATTTAAATTGATCAACAATCTTTTCAAATACTAATTTAACTCTAAAACTTACTACAGTTATTACGAAATGATATTCAATTTAAAATATAGAGAACATTTTAACTAAATAAAGTATCATCCTAATTATAGATTATATATAATGTATAATGATATATATTATGGTAATCACGAAAACATAAGAGAAATGAAGATAAACAAAATGATTTCCATTTTGATGACAAAAATATTTTTTTTTACCACAAAAATAAACTTTAATCACAAAAAACACCAATGGCAATTTCAATATACAAGTAAATAATTAATAGTTATTAATTAATATTTAGTTGAAGATCACAATGACTTATAATGTTTGCAGTAAATACTGTAAAATGAATTTCTAAACATTTTAAAGGCAAGTTCATAACCGGATTAACCTGCTCTTCTTAGGGTCACCATATGAAATAAGAGAATTTTAAGAAATAAACATTATTAAAAGATATATTAAATAAAGTATAATGATATAGGTGTTCAGTTCAATTGGAAATGATTTTTTTTTCAATTTATTATTTCTTTTAGATTTTACTTTATTTTGTTTATTTATTTTACTATTAATGTTCATTACAAACTATCATTATTGATTATGAACTATTCTGTTGTTCTTTATAAAACATATTTAATGTGAAAATGGATCAGGTGAAAAATTGTAAAAAAATCCTCTAAATAGGGAAAGTAGATCAAGAGGAATAAAATTATATCAGTGAACATAGGAAAAAATAATTTATGGTTCTGAATGTTTAGAAGGTTCAAATTTTTAGAAGAACGCTCGAGGACAAACATTCTATGCAGAAACAAAAAAGTTCAAAAGTATCAACTTTAATATCTTAAAATGAACTTTGAATATGGGTAAAGATTTATATGAATAGTTGAGACCTACAATCGTGTCCCGCAAAAACCAGAAAATAAAGGAATCTAATGAAAACAACTAACCCTCATAGTCATCTTCAGGAGTTTCATCACTGGTTTGAGAAGCAATGGATGTTTCTTCAAGAGGTCTGTTAGTGAGGTGAAGTTTACCAAAATCAACTACACACATGACAGCATCTTTGTTATCAAACTCTTCCACTAGAAAGATCTGAGGTGCACATATGTCCAACTCCAGGTCCCATGTTTTTCGGTTTCTCTAGAAATTAAACACATTTTAAGTTCAACTGTAAGATTTTTTTCTATTTTTGATATTTTTTAAATAAGGAGATAAATTGATAATCTTTGAAAACTAGTCATAAAACCAACAGTGCTGGAAGGATGCATTAGTTAGAGTGGCCAACATTCTACCAAATTATACATTTTTCATTTAAAAATAAACCTTTTTAAAAAGAATTAAATCAATTGTTTTGGATGAAATATTTACACCTAAATAGCATATTTACTATGTACATACTTGCTGTCAAAAATTAAATTAATTTGTTTTAAATTAATTTATTTAAAATTAAATTAATTACAATAATAATAATATTAAATAATATTATTATTATTGTAATAATATTTAAAATTAATTAGAATTTATTTAAAATTAAATTAATTACAATAATAATAATATTAGTTAATATTAACTAATAATAATAATATTATTATTATTATTAGTTACGTTGTTACAACAAAAGTTTTGTGACGTTGCAGTATTAGTAAGCATCCACAAGGGTAGGTTACATTTCCATTCAAATTTATACCTCTACGCAGCAAATCAGTTTGTCCTATGAGCAGTGAAATGGGAATTCGCTGCTGACATTTTCAAATAAATTATATCTGGTGGATGTAATTAGTCAAATGTAAAGTCAGTTACAACTTCAAATTACAGCAAATGTTATACTAATATACATATAAGTTACCTGCAACTATCAAAGAAGATATGTGCTTATTAGAATACATGCTTATAACCTCAATAGTATCAATATAATAACAATTTCTAAGTGTTCAATCTAATGTTAAAGGGGTTTTATTTGAAATGAAATATCAGTAATTGAACAGATGATTCAATGGTTTTTGATGAAAATCATGCACATAACTGAATAGTAAAGGTTCACACCATGTCTTACGAAGATTTATCCATCCGGCCAACCAGTTCCTTAATTTTATCTTTCAAAATAGACTGAATCAATCACAATTCAGTCTGCTCTGGAATATCCAGTACCACTATATAGTTAGTTCAGTTTAACTATAACGAAACTTTTTCCTTATTTAATGCCACATTAAAACGTAATCTTGTTTATCTAGTATGAAGACACCTACCGAGAGAACCATGAGAATGCATTTAACAGATAAATTTATAAAATTAAATGTGAACAATTTGACAAATTTTGTGGACTAACCAGGTGACCTTGGATAATGCTTTCCCAGTTGTTGATGAGCTGCTGTTTTGTCTTGGATTTGATGGCCTGATAGCTCTTGGTGGCCACTCGCCTAAGACTGGGTTCGTACAAAGGTTTCGTGAACAGCTCTAAAACCCACTTCACCACCCCAGGGTTGTAGACGATATCCAGAGACTTGGATTTCACTACTAGTCTAACAAAACAAACGCTTTTAAAATAACTATCTTCCAGTTCGTATGTTAATACTTAATTTTATATTAGTATTATAAACAAGTCGGAGTAAAAATAAAAAGAAACTTACTTGTTGTCAAAGCAGGAACTGAATGGTTTGTATTCATAAAGAAAATGGAATAGAGGGTCGTCCTTGCTGGGAGTAGATGCACTGACCAGTCTTGCGAGACCTGGAGGAAGACTTCTACCTTGGAAACCACCAAGCGCCGCATCAATCTCTACACGAAACAACACGTCATCATCCAATTAACTCACCATTGCCATGAAAATAACATCTATATTACACCAGAATTATTCAAAAATAATGTTCAGATTGGAAATAAAGCCCCTTCAAAAAAGATGGTCATAATAATAATTATAACTAAACTCCTATTCAATACATAATCAACATATAAAATAATTTCAGGGTTTATTGAAATCATAATCAAGAAAAATTATTTGAAATTCAGTACCATAAGGCAACCTTGCTTTTTAACTTTAAAATCTTTAAATAAAATTACGTATGCTGGTTCAACCTTTTATGAATCAGTCAGACAGAGATTGTAATTTAAAACATCTGATTGTAACTAAATGAAAATAAATACCTCAACAACATCACACACTTCTTAATGACTCAGTCAAAGAGAATGATATTTTTATATATTAACGTTGGTACTAGTGGCATATATGTTAAAGTGTTATATATACATGTTATAGTGTTAAGCACTATACCAAAAACTAACCCTAAACTATAATAAGTAACATAGAAATATAATATAACAAGTAAACATAATAAGCTCTATAGAAATCTATGTGCTTTTAAGTTTCACCACTGTCTTCAAAAGAATTTCTTTCTATTTTGTCCTGAATACAAAGCATTTAGTACATTGATTGAAAGTTAAATGAGTTATGGTTGATATAAGGAGGCTACATACTCTGAGGCGCGATGAGCTGGGGGAAGGCTGAGTGCGGAGTGAGGTGGTCGAGAAGACGCAGGGAGCCCAGCGTGAGATTGAAGCAGTGGGAGCCAGTCCGGGGCCGGGACTCGTACCCCACCACGACCTTCTCAAACTTCAGCTCCACCCCAGGCTTCCTGAAACCAAATCCAGTTCAAGTGTGATGCTAGGTGAATGGAAGCAATATTAAAATAGTAAACAAAGAGATGTTTTTAGGGAGATTCTACAAGAAGGCAAAACTTCAAATGGTCCTCAATAATTACAAGCTGATTTATATTAGAAATAGGTAAAACCGTCATACCTCGTAAGATGATCATGGAGTCGTTGGAGAGTTTGTTGCGATCGAAGATGGACAACGTCCGAAAGCGCTCCAACGACTCCATGATCATCTTACGAGGTATGGCGGTTTTACCTATTTCTAATATAAATCATACTAACCTCAGTGGTATTAACAATATGCATGTATTTAATTACAAGCTGCATTAAAACTCAATTTAAATAGCTGAATACAACTAATACTGTCTTAATATTATAATTCATTTTACACCACAAACCAGTGTTTCTCAACCTATGTCCACATGACCAAAATGGATTATGGTCAATTTCTGATAAACCATAGAAATTTTAATTTTTTTAGATAGGAAATATATGTCCTAAAACCTTAGCTCTTGGCAGAACATTGGAGCCAAACATTCAAACACTTCCATTTACAATTACATTATTTCTTTCATAGACTTAACTTTCAGAACAAATACAGCCTACATCACTGATAATGAGCCCATCGGAACAAAAATACAATTTGTATTGAAAAGTTGGAATAAAAATATTATTAAAAGTTTTGTTTGTAAAAGTTGTGAAATAGTCTATTATCAATAATCTAGCGTGACTTTCAGTTAGTACTTGTGAAAGATATGTTTTAATGAGGTGCCTATCTACATTCTACCTTTACTGGGCTGCATATTTATTGAGTAATGTATGTAAGACGTAATTTTTTCAGCTATAATAATTTTATAGGTTACAGAAAATTTATGAGTTCAAAGTGAGCCACGAGATAAAAGACTGACAAACCTACCATAAAATACTACTTGTGCAGCATCCCTTGATGATATTACAATGGACGGGTCATATCCAACTCTCAATCTGTTGGACAAGTATCAACCATACCTAATGTAAATGCTTATTTGTAGGAACTACAGTATACTGTTAAATGTTTTAACCAGATTAAACGATTTCAATCAAATAAAATACTATATATTTTAGTGAATTATGTGTAACATTAGATAGTTTTTCATCAACAAAATTCTCAATAACTTAGAAGAATACAGGATATGTCATAAAGTAAGAAAGTTTTGAGTAGTACATTTAACAGAGTATTTTTTTCGTATTGAGATGAATGGGTATTACAAAGTCTCTATATAAATGTTCTTTTGTTCAAACTACGCGTTTCAGTCACTTCGTGTTCATCGTCAGGTAGTCTCTAATGGAAGGAGTGGAGGACAGACAACCGCTGATCGTTGCCTCGTAGGAGGAGTGTTTACAACGAGTAGTTTGAATAAAAAAAAATTCTTTTATGTGGAGGCATTGCAATACCCATTTACCCCAGTATGAATAAATACAACTCAATCACGGATTGAACAACTAATGAGTACTTTTTTTTTAAAAAAATGTTACCTTGCCGAATGACAGAGATTAAGAGCACCCTGTTGAAGGGTAAAGTTAAATTCTCCAAAGACAGCGTCCCTGCGCAGCAAGGTGTTGTTCTCAAAGGAATCTGCAATAGCGTCGAGGAGTTGATGGTCTAATTGGGAGGCTGGTTTGATGGACGCAGTGTCTGTAGAACTCCACCACCCAGGGAACCAGCTCGCCAGGATGCTGAGTCCAGCACCATTGCGACAGGCCACAGCTTCAGCACGACTCGGCCCAGCACGTCGCATAGCAACCTGCAAACAAACCCCCATCACTAACTTCTACAATCAGTATTCATCAACTAGTATGGTAAGTGCAAGTCTAGATATTAGAGAACAATACATAATAAGCAATAAGCACATAGTGTAGCTATTACTTGTAGTCCTTTTATAGAATAATTACTCTAAATCATCAAGAGGAAAACCTAACGATTTACAACTGAGTATACTGACAACTAATGGTATACTGAGTGAAACATTCAAACCTACCCCAGAAGTAGCAGTAGGGTAAACTACGTAATTGTTAAACTGTCTCATAATCAATCTTAATTATGGTATACTGAGTGAAACATTCAAACCTACCCCAGAATTAATCCACCACTCTGTTTCCGCAAGTTATAGAGAATACAATAAAAAGGTAACCATACATGCAACTGGACTTAGGTTCAAGTGGACTATCTTCTTTCATCAGATGAACTTAAATGTTACAGACGACGACATTCTCTGTAACTGTAATATTCTATCTCATACTATAAACCACATACAATAAACACTACAAAAATTTAAAAAAAATGTAGAAAACACAAACAAAAGAAAAAAAAGCTATGATGATAAACAGCAACAACTAAATATAATAAATATTAACTGAAGAGGTCACCAGGTTCGTATATCTCGGTAGCTATAAGGAAACTGCTACTCCAACTGAAGATGTAAACTGCACGATTTCACAGATAGCCTTTGTACTTAATTCCCTGTTAAAGATCTAACAATCAAACGTATCGGACATCCTATAAATCAAAGCTATCAATATTCAATAGTCAAATAATGAGACTATTACAAGTAAATTACAAGCTTTGATAAATAAACTGCTTAAATGTATTGTGAAAGCTTTTTGCTCAGAGACCATCTCCAACAAAGAACTGTGGAATACGACCAGTCAGGAACAAATAGCCATTAGTCTCAGAGGAAGAAAATTGAAATAGCTTTGCAAATTACCAGTTACTATCATCACACACAGCACTAGGCTGAAAGAGCAAGCATAAAGAAGAGAAGAAGAGGAAAATCACGTGACACCATTTAAAATATATATGTACTAGTGTGACCAATATAAAAACATATCAGTAGATTATAACAGTAAAGGAAATGGGTAATATTTAAAAGTTATCAGGACATACTGAAAACGGAACGAAGAAAACAATTTTAAGACTAGGGAATTTCAGAGTTCAACAAGCCTTTGATTTAAAGGAAATATATAACGCAATTTCCTTAACCAGGATGTCTATTTTCTTTAAATAGTACCAAGCAAAAATTGTTATTTAAAAATAACAAGTGTAGTGGAGATTGAATTAATCTTCCTGAGCATACTCTTCAAGTTACCAAAGAGTTAGAACAATATTCACAAAACAGATTCCAGATTATAAAACCCTGACATCAGTGGTCACAGTTTCTACAAGAACTGTATCTTGAGATTAGAATTAAAAAAAATAGCCTTCTTTGTACATTTCGAATATTTATTATGTTAAAAAGAAAGTACAGATGTAACTGTATAAAGTAACGTTTTAAAGAAAACTGACTCGTCAGTTTTCGTAAACGGATTTAACAGACTCGCTTGAGTCCAAATAAATTTTTTTAAAAAAAAATAAAATAATAAAAGAAAAAATATATTGCAGACTACATTAAGACAAACCTCTCTGAGAGCCTTGAGTTGAGCAAAACTCAGCTGCAACTCGATACTATCCTTGAGAGCCTTATCCTTCGGGGAGAGTGGAGCAGTGGCTGTAGTACTGACCAGCAGTCGAGTGCAAATGTTAACGTAGGCAACGTTATCTCGAGCCCGAGCAAGCACAGTGCTCCAAGAACGACACTGAGGAGGCCCGACCACTCTGCGCATAGCATATCGCCACCAGGCAAGAGGAGCAGCCGTCACAGAACTCCGGGGTCGCCCACGCTGACCACAGCGCCGCCCGAGCCAGTCCAGCCCACGCATGCAGCCTACCATTTCGTTGTACTGCCACTGCAACAACACACAATTCACATCAATATTTATTATAACATAAACTTACCCAAATCGGGTTTGTACGAATCAAACTTAACACGAACAGAAATATAACAATGTAGCAATCAAATGTAATCATTTGAAATTAATCACTATAAATTAAACTAATAATATTAAATCAAGCAATATAAAAATCCTATTTACATACATGGAACATTTCTTTCACTTGGCTTCATAGCAATCATACCTTAGCCTTAATCCTTACTTAATTTCCAACTTTCTGTTCCTCTATACTCTATAATTTTCCTTACAATAAGATGATCTCTTTCCTTTAAAAAGAATACGTCGATTCCCCTCAAATGACTAGCATAAAATTTGCAGTAACCTAGTTGGCTGGTGAAATAACATTAACCTATTAAAAAATAAATTCACTGAGTGTGACAATTCTCCTGATTCAATCAATAATCAAGTCTTGCCTGCTCAAGTTACTTCCTGTTCTAAACATGAGAGATATTGCAATGAATCCCCCTTCATTGTAATTACTTCTTTCCCTGGGACTATGAGGCTGGGCTCTGTTATTAAGCATTTTTTTCCCTATCCACTTCTTCAATCTTCAATGAAACCCCAACCGTTTCGTACGAAAATCTCCTAACCATTGGTGCTCTTTTTTCAAATATTTTTGGCAAACCTCCTTATGATGTTGGTGGTATGCAGTAGGGTAAACTATGTAATTGTTAAACTGTCTCATAATCAATCTTAATCCTTATTACACTACCTACCCAATAGATGTTAAAACATCCTGTATTTGTCGAAACTGTGTCTACCGAATAAACTGTACCCAGTATAACTTTTATACCAAGTTTAGCCCGCTTATGAATTGTCATAGTGCTTCCTTTGGTCAGCACAGTAACCTTCCTATTGCCATCATCCAAACTCTCACGGACTTAACTTCAGTGTCTGCCATGTACAAACTCTTAAACAGATTCCGATTCCAACACCATGGTCACCTTGAAGGTTGTAAAGAGGTGTATATCAGTCTTATTAGTTATAGAACAACTCTTGTACTCAATCCCAAACGTCAGTTAATGATTATATTTCCTAATTCTGCATTAATTTATTACACATATATTTATATTATGCAGCTTTTTGAATTCAGTCTCTTTTCTATATATTTTTTTAAATATTTTATTTTTCTTACTTGTTTTATTTATATTAATTAATTTCCATTTTCAGTTATTTTACTGTTTGCACCTTTCCCCTCCCTGCTTATGTTGGCAATACTTTCACTGCTACTTCGATGAAGCGATTCTTCAGTGTTGTTTCACCTCTCAAGTGAACCACATCTCCTCTCCTGGTGATGACAATTCGTTGAAATATCGAAATGAGTTTTGTAATGTTTCTTAAGTGTTTTCTTTATCCATTTGTATATAAATAAATATCCACACTCAGAGAAAAAATAAGGAGCAATAACAAGAAATCACTCATTTTCTTTGTTTCTTCTTTGTGTTTTCCCCCTCATTGAATTAAATTAGCTCATTTGAGCTGTTTCCGACAAGCAATTCCCTAAACACATTAAAACATAATATATATGCACACATGCAAACATCGTTTCATGCAAACAATATCAATAGCACTACACTGCGCACATTATGACTGTGTAAATATAATTGTACAATAAAATTAGTAATCAAAACTAATCTGGATAATAAGACACTTGGTTTGTGAATATACCATAAATCTACAAACTACTACAAAGCCTACCATAAGGCTACAAACTCACATCGATGAGAGTAAGGGGAACATTATGTAGAGAGAGGTGGCATACGATTCTCGGAGTGTGCCTCGACCTGAGCGGCCGCTCACTCCTGTTCCTCTTGATCTTCGCTTCAGCTGATACCGGAGACAAGAGGAAGTCGTGGTGCTGGTGAGACCACAGCATGTGCATGGCTTCCTGAAAAGAAAACGCCAAATGGTGATCAACCAACAACAAAGTAACCAGCTCTTATCAACAGCCAGTGAGCACCAAATATATGTAGAATCAAATGTACATCTTCATATGTTCATCATTCTTGAAAAATCCTAAAGCCTTCATAACTTTAATACTACAGTCGTTCCAACAGTGCATCCCGAGTTTATCGGGACTCGGTCAGGTCTTCAGGTAAAACCTTTTTCATAGGCAGAAGTATAAATTTTGAAACAGAAAAACTAAGTATTACATCACAAATTATTTTACAAAGAAAAATTTATACTTCTGCCTATAAAAAGGTTTTAAATAAAGACCGAAACGTTGGCAATGAGAGTTTAATTTGAACCTGAAGAACTGACCGAGTCCCGATAAACTTTAGTTCTGTTTCTATTCCACGGTCGATACTTTTATCAATTCTAATGTAGTGCAATCAGTATTTTATCAATATTTATATATAGTTGTGTTATCTACTCGGTATGTTATTACTTATACATAATGTAAAGAGCAGATGTACGCTATCGCCCAGACCACACGAGATATTATATAAACAAACTGCTACATATTTCATATTAGAGATAAAAAAAAAATGCACTAAAACTTTTAATTAATTCGAATTTCTTCACATAATCAAAATCAATATTAAATAAATGGAAATTATATTTACATGTAACTGAGGCAAAGACAGATCACCATACAACCCATCGCTTTTAATTTTGTCCCAGTAAATAGAAAATCCAGACATTTCAAGCAATTTGAAGGATTCCGTAGAAGATTGAGAGCTAACAAACTTTGGAGTCCACGATTCGTCACAGCTATGTACAGTAAGAGAATCAATTTTTACTCCAAATGAAAACATTTCTCCTTTCATTGTAACATCATCTTCGAATCGTATGTGCACATCTCTAATTTTTAACTGCAAATAGAAAATAAAACAAAAATTAGTTAACAACAGTGATACATACAGCACAGAATACCATTAATAAAGGTTTATTACAAAAATCTTGCTCACACAAACATTATTAAAAATCAATAGATAATTTGAATTATTTCAAATTTTCAAAAATTTTGAATTATTTCAAACTTTCAAAAATTGTAAAGTAATTTCAACATCTAAAAAATATGCTAATTATTTTGATTATCATAAAAGAAGTAACACAATATTTATGTAATGCATACCTAATAATATGAGGTAATGTGTTACAAATGTAACACGTTTACCTCAGAAGATCAAAGAATGATAAAAACAAATTTTAATTTCTTTAACTCATATTATGCCAAGGTGCTTGTACGAGGACAGCTGAAATTAATATAAATATTTCTTCTGTTACTTGTTTTTTCAAAGAATTTGACTTGAGGCTTATGCATAATATTGAGTTTAGTAAAGTAATGTACAGAAATGTTTATGTTTTCGACGCTAAAATCTTGGTGTTTTTTGTAGAAACCGTCCAAAATTTGGATTGAAAAATACCATTATTTTATTATTTATTTTTCTTTGTACAGAAAATTGCGAATGATCTCATTAAGACTGTACCTATGAATTTCATTATTTAAATCATATTTTCAATCATTAGTTTGGGGATGGTAAGGGCTGACGTTTTTAACCCGCTAGGGGATCGGTTTAAATAAATAAAAAAATATATTTATATTTTATATAAATATATATTTATATATATTTATTTATATAAATATATATTTACATAAATATATTTATATATATAAAGATTTCACATAAACACGTCAAATAACAATCAATGATCAAACCACAATATGAAATGGGAAAACAAGACTAAGATCTTTCAACTGTAACAAGCGGTCTTCGTCCAAGTCAAAAATCCAACAGTGTTTCAGTTGGATTTTTGACTCTGACGAGTCAAAAACCGCTTGTTACGGTTGAAGGATCGTAGTCTTGTTTTCAAATTTCATATTGTAGTTTGATCATTGATATTGTGGTTTATATATATATAAAAGTTCAAAATTGAAGAACAGTAACTTACAGAGTAAAGAAACACTTAAGAACTCAAATTTTCGGTGAATCAAAACTTGTACCTGCAAGTTTTCGATAATGTTGGTAGCGAAGCCCATGCTGAGACCCATCCAGGAAGAATAACTAGAAGCGTAGTAGCTACTCTCGGACGCGGCTTCGTTCTGAGACCTCCACAATGCCTCCAGTCCATCTAGCAAACTCAGTTTGTAATCCAAAATGGCTTGTTCTTCTGCCTCTTCGTCCATCTGGAATCAATCCTTATTGTTAATCACAAGCACTGAAGGCATAAGCCACATTATTTAAACATAACATACCTCTGACAACCTCACTGGCCCAATAACAACATACAATTTGTCTATAAAAATCTCCCATGGTGCAGTCGTAATTTGACTAATAGGTATCTTTAGTTTTACTTTGCCTATGAGACCAGCTCTTAAGGCAACAGGAATTCCTACATGTTGAAGAGCATCCTTCCTTAGTGGTAAGTTCTCAAGCTCCACTGCACCTATAAACAAATGTTTTTCAAATAAATAATTCCATAACCTCATCCTAAAAATGAAAATTATACTAATATAGAACATATGAAACATTGGTTTTTAAGATCCAACTTTCTTTTGTTATTGATTTTATTAGTTTCATTGAAAGTTACTATATTTTTTAGTACTCATTCATAAAAATAACTTGCTGAGAAAAAATTAGAAAAACTTTTTTCATCAACACTCTGCCCCCTTAACGAAAAATTTAAGAATTGAAATATTTTTTTTTAAATATTATATTTAACGGTTAAATTCTGAGATAATTATAATACTATTACAATAATTACACAACTCATATGATAAAATAATTCAACGCAAATAAGATTATATATGTATTTTTTTCTAATGTTTTTGCGCCATAATTACATAATTCTGTTTCAAGCAACGTTACAAAAATTTGTTTACCTACAGCAATACTTTTGTATCATATTCCCTCCTCCACCCCACTGTCTGTTAGTTAAATTTGGGATTTCCGATATTCACCTGTGAACTCTTAACTACCACAATCGCAGCTGAAATTGATACCAAATGACGCAAGCCATTGAAAACACTATATATGAATACGAGGTAACCGCCTTTAGGAGGTTCATGATTTTTGGCAAATCATACTTAAAACCTATATAAATGAGAGACACTTCCCCAATGACACTTATGGGGTAGTAATGGAGTGATTAAGCGCCACTAATAGCTTCTTATACTCAACTCCGACTTTCGGCCTTCTCGAGGCTACCCTGTTAACCTGCTATATGCAGGGACAAACGAAAGAGGAGGAGGTGATCAGGGGCTGGGCCTGACCGCCTTCGTTTCATATCCTTCTTAATCCCCAAATCCCCTCCTTTTATCCAAGCCCCAATATAAGATGTTATGCGATCCGGGCTTAAGGATGGATGATACATGGGTTACTGTATTATGAACGGAGTCTCAAGGTTACCAGGCGAGCCCGTTAAGTAAATAGCCTTTACTGCCGGTAATAAATAGCACCGGTATGCGGTGCTCTGCCGGAGCGGACAAAATATCACCAATAGAGCTTCAGGGATTTTCCTATGTAAGGAGAAGGAAGTCCGGAGACTATTCTCAGGAAGCACAGAGGGTCCAAAAGTCCTAACTAGTGGGAGCCAACCTCCCACAAGTGCACCTGTGTACCCGAAGAAGACCGTCCCGAAGAAAGAGAAAGGAATTTACTTTCTCCCGAAACGTAGGGAGCCTGAATGGACATTATCAATGATGGTTTATGCAGATTCTGCAAAGAGGAAGAAACACCGTTGCACCTGCTGACTGACTGTAAGGCAACTTTGCTGCACAGAGGTAGATGCTTCGGGACACTCAACAAAACCATAGAAAAACTTTTACCTCAGTAATAGAACCAGCAAAAGTGCTGAGCTTCTTGGAGGCGTTGAAGTTAACTGATGGGGTACTGTAGTACAGAGGAGGGAAGACAATTTTTTTTTAAAGACGTATTGCTAAAGTCATCCTCAAATAGAATAAAAAAAGGACACTTGAAAGTCCATTAAAAAACTTTTCATTCTGTTTTTTCTTAAGCTGATTTTAGAAGAAATCAAAAGGATGACAAAATAGCAGCGGTGCGAAAGAGTACTATGAGGTTCCGGCCCTAAGCTTAATGGTAATATGTAATAACAAGTCAGATTATTCTAGTACAGTAGTAGTTCGACCTTTGTTGTAACTGATAAAATGGATATAGCCACATTAAAATGAAAACAAAACTAAATGGATTGTTAACGAGTTTGATATTGTGTTTACTTATAGTAAAGCTAAGTGTAAGCCAATTTGTGTAGGGTATGTAAGTGCTTGTCATCATGTTAATTAATACTTAATTGTTTAATTATAAATTTATATTTTTGTTAAATCCTTCCAGTTGATTGATTTGTCTAATGGTAATTGGTATTGTTGTACTAGTATCTGTATAAATATGCAAGACAACATTTTCTGGAAAATCTGAGAAACGATGTTGACGGCAGGAATTAGAAAACTAAAGAATACCCAAGGGAAAGCCAGTCAAGTAAAAAATTACAACTAAACATGCAGGAGAGGATGAAGATCAAAGACCTCGCCTTCATCATAAGTGAACAAAGAGTAGCAACAATAAGAAGTCAGTCACAAATCAAAAATTCAAAGATAACTCGATTTCAGACTAGTAGACAAAAAATAGCGCACATTGAAACAAGAAAGAAATATTCAACTTAGTTTGAGAATAGTCCTCACATATAAAATCTACCATGTTTATTAATGTACAAAAAATTATATTTTATGTTTTAATTAATGTACTATATAAAATAATATTACCTATATTATAAAATTGTAATTATTATTTTATTATGTAACTTACTTCTAAAAATTTGATTCTATTTTCCCCCAAAAGAACTGGATACACCAGGCTAGTCAAATGTAACTTATTTGCACAAATATTGATAGCTGTTAAATACTAACGGGTATTTGACAATGTACTCGTGGACAAAGTTCCCGCACGTCACTAAATATTCATTAGTTAGTATTCATGCAATCGATTATTTTGATACATAACAAATGTTTAAACTAGAAATAGTAGTGATGTTTATTCATGAGCTGATAACTATGTACATCATGAAATCCTTAAACAGATAAATTACAACCTACTTACGTTGATATCATTTACTTTTTTTAGACACTAGTACCAACCTATATCCCTATTATTCAATACAAACTTGATATCAAGAAAATGGAAATATTATCAACCGAAAAATAAACAGCACAAATTATAATATTAAAATAAGTAAGAAAAATTTCCTTAAAAAAGAAACCTTTTCATTAAAACATTTAGCTTTATATTTTTTGTTTTCAAACTACACGCAGCATATACAAATAAAGAAATTAAATGTTATTTATTTATATATTCCCAAATTAATAAACAATTTCAATGGGGAATGAAACATTGTCATCTCAATATACCAAGCTCATTCATTAATTGTTAAGCAGTTAGGCAAATCAATTTATAAGAATTTGTGATACAAGAATCGAAAACCTTAAAAATACTACTTTCAAAAGAGTGGTTCATTGAAACAGTCTAAGGTGTGATATTTGATGCAAATAGAATTTTTGCAAGAACTGCTGCGCAGTATGACAAAAATAAATGTATTTGAAATAAACATTATCATCTAATATTTAGAGAAATATAAAGGTTTATTCAAACAATGGGCAGATACAACTGATATAAGCAGACTTAATTAATAAAAGCACTATTCGGAATAAATTTTCTTAAACCAATAAATACAAATAGAAAGAAATTCGTTTAATATATTTCAAATTCTAATTCTAGTAAAAAAATAATAATTAATATAAATATTTGTTTGAACAATTAACAAAAAAAAAAAGAAACTTTAGAATCTCTATTCTATTCATAACATAAATGTTACATTAGTATACGAATGTTAAAATAATTAACGATTATCATATTTATAGAAAGTATGGAAAGAAGAGTAGTTAGCTTGTAATATAGGATTCATATTAAACATATGAATAAATAGTACTTTCCTTGGCTTTCCCTTTCCTTTCAGAATGACTATTAACACTTTAAGGCAATTCGTAAATTAGGAATATATATTTTTTATAAATCATAATGTAATAAAACAAGATCAGTTCAACGACCTTAAAGTAAAGGTCAAGTTGAATCCAAGGTAGACCGAAATAAACAAACGGATCAAGACCAAGAGATTATTAACCTCTTTTAATTTTCCAATACTTAAATGAGTTGAATATTGGAACTACTTAAAACCTTAAGCAGTTATCTTTCAAACGACAGTGACTTATCAATTGTTACAAAATTGTTTTACTAGTTCAATTTAAAATAAAAAATATTTACTTTCAATTTGACTTTTTTAGTTTCTTGCAACTTTTGCAACTTGACTTTGTAGTTTGTGCAACATTAATTTTGAGGATAACTTACGTTAAAAATAAAGGAATTTCAACTTTCTTACTTCTACCTAATACATCATTTTTTTAAACCACTTCTTCCTATATAGACAAAAAAGATACGTGATAAGAAAAGTACATTCCCATAGTACTGAGATTGCCCTTGATTAATAACATGAAATCAAAACGTATGAAATACTTTTCACTATATTGGCTATTACAATAATTTAAAAAAAGACGTAGAAATACATAATTTGCAAAATTTATAACCCTGGCTTCGGCTTTTGATCGGAATTTCTCCAAAATATCTTTAAACCAAGTCTTTGATATTGTTATTTCGATTGATTTGGTGTTGTAGATACAAATAAGAAGATTGGTAGGAAAGCGCATTCAAAATTAAATAACCTATACGTTAAATTTAGTTACAGAAGAAAATTTTTAAAAAAATTAATAAAATGATGGCATTCTTTAATTATTCTTATTGCAATTAAAAAAATACTACAGCAAAACAATAATCTTACGCAACACAATCATACCTTGTAAGAGAGCAATACTTAATTGGTCAGTATTGAGATTTTCAACATATTTTCCGAGGTAATTATTTATTACCCATGCTGCTAAACCTTCTAACATTTTAAAACTTTAACACTACTTTACTGCCATTATAAATTTTAGAGACAAATTTCAAAACTCAGCTCCCTTTAACCATATCACTGTGAAAGAGGAGGTTCCATACAGGTTTTCCTCCCACCATTATTCCAGTTAGATAAAGACTTAAGGGTGCATGACGTAATGTCTGACATCATAATGTTAACGAGACTGCAAAAAAAGATCGCTGAAGCATCAAAATGCAGTTTATTCCATTACTCCTTCGTTATATAAAAAATTTATTTATTTCATTTTATTTTGTCCAACTTTTTTGACAAATATTTTAATTAATACTAAAATATGTCTGAGAGTTTTGAACATTCTCAATATATGTCTTCCAACTCCTTAATTCTTGTATACCCTCCTTTTACTATATGTAGTTATATATACATTAATCATTATAAGTTATTATAATTTTATATATGCACACAAGAAATAAGTACCGAATTTTTGCCCCTTTGTATATACATTTTCTTCTAACAGAAGGTGCTGTTTTAAGGGCTAAAAAAACCAATAACATTCAATGAGGATAGGGAAATGATTTTCCCTGAACGTCTACGTTCAGTCAAAGACTACATTGTATAATCGCGAAACAGAAAAAAACAAGTTCGCTGAGGCAACATAATTCAGTTTATCCCATCACTTTTTTATTGCATAAAAATGTTATTCATTTCATTTTATTTTGACAACACTGTTCACATATAAATCACAAAAAGAGAAATAAAGAAAACTTTATAAAACATTGTACAGTGGTATCTTGGTTTTCGACCATAATTCAATGCAGAATTTGGTCTATTGTCGACAACAAATTTGGTCGAAAACAAAAATTTTCCCATAAGAAATACATAATGGAAACGGGATAATCCGTTCAGTCAAATCATATACAGGTGTTATTTGCTTTAATATTGTATGTTTTTAAATATAAAAACGTATATATAAACTACTAAAAGTTTGGATGACTGAGTTCCAAAATTATGTTTAAATTCCAAGGGCATTATTTTCTCGACGTCTCGGTTCAAAGTCTGATCTGTTCAAGTTCCGAGTGGTTCAAGCACCACTGTATAAGGTTATTAACATACTTGTTGGCAAGAGCAGAATTAGATAAACAAAGCTTTACAAAATTACTTCGTAAATGTTTGTTATTTATAAATTAGCCAAATCCAATTGTTAAAAAAGTATGGTGATTAAATGTGACTGATATTTGATACCTAATACCCAGAATATAGGATATTATAGTTTCCAATTAAGATAAGATAAACCTACTCAAATTCCATGGGAGATTGCCTCCATCACAACAAAATTAATTTTACTCACATTTAACCGGTTTATTTCACTTTAAAAATAACCGGTATCAAATATAATGCAGTACAAAATTAATATGTACTAAAGAACCAACATCTTTTTTTCTATTCAGCGTCCCATACTTCATTATTTATGTCAGTTCAGATAATGATTATTTTTATTAAGTTTTAAAATATATTTAATTTTTTCCCCGAACTTTATAAAACCATTTATTCAAGTGAATATTACACTATTTTTGTTGGGAATAGCAGCATATCCTGTGTTTTCGTAGAGTGGTTGAGTATGTATGGATCTGTAACCTCAAGTTGTCTAGTAGTTATGCTTCTTGATGAATTTTGGAATATGTACTAACTTTTGTAAAAAGAATAACTTTTTTCGTAAATACTATCTAAAACGTTCTTTTGAAAGTGAAAAAAAGGTGGATTTGAAGTTAAATTGTATTTATTTAAATAATTTTAAATTCAATCCGGCGCACGGGATTAAAATGGCCTGTCTGCAACTTGACAACCAAAATTCTATTTTAAAATTAATGAAAAATTCAGTGATAGGTATCAAATAGTTCGAAGGCTTTGCAACAGTCTTCCAGATTGAAATTATTTCAACAATGGTTTTACAATCCTGTGTCAAATAAATGTCTAAAAAAAAAACACACGGACCCACTTCCATATTATCAGACAGAGAAGACGCATTGGTGCTAGACGTTAAGTCTAGAATGTCAAGGTCTTGGTTATCAAAGATTAATTAATGTTCCTAACACAAAAAAAAAACACGTGGTGTTAACTACCACCTACTCAAGTTACTAAACTTCGGTCACCTAACGGGCACTCAACTAGGTTATTGTCATAGATGTACTATAGAATATTTGTCTATTGAATGGACCAGCCCACAGAAGAACGCAGCTATATTAGGAATAAACTTTTACCTCTGAACATATATTATGTAGTTTTAATGAAATATCTATTGTAACAGGTTCATGGCTTCGATTACGTCATCGTCAAGTTACAAATAGTAAGAACAATTACTGTAAATTTACAATACATCTTCAGTGAACATCTTTAAGTTCATAAAAGAACTACTTCACATGGATGGAAATGAAGAGTATGGTCTATAAGATAACCAGACTGCTTATATAACAACTTTATTCACACGTATTACACATGTAATTTTATCTCTTGAATACCATATACATCTCACTTGCATAACACATTGCTCCATTCAGACCTCTCTTAACAGTACTATTAGGACTGTACATAATTAGACTACATAATTTCAGAATTGTTAATTAAATCATAAAGGGACTTATGTAAGAGTTAGAAGGGGGTTCTAATGCCATTAGTCCAAATAAGCTCGATAAATTCTATACATTTCATTGCTTATAACTTTTATCGATTTACTAGACTACCCGTGATATTTTGTGTCACTCAGAAATTATAACAATAGGCATTGAAATTAATTCACTGAATATGATTGACACGAATAATTTTAATTGTTGTGTCTTGTTATTAAGACACGGAAACAGATTCTTATATGGCCCAAGCATTTGATATAGTATTCTTAACCTGATTCAAGATTTATATACAGTAAATATATTTAGCAAAATAAAAATCATTTAAAAGTAAAAAAAATCATTTCTTTCATCATACAAGTAAATAAAACATCAGTTCAAGTTATATACAGAATGAAATATATTTAAAACAAACAAAACTTGTAAATTGAAATATTCAATTTATTTACTAACTAACAACTATTTACTAACATAAAATAACATTAGTGAAAGGAATGAGTCTTTATAATATTACCATAGAACATTCGTATTTTATCTGACAGTTGTGTTCAAGTTTGTTTCTAAAAATATTCATTTTTAACCTCTAATGTAGTAGTTTATTACATATTTGTTACATTTGCAGTACTATCATCAGGGAGAACGCAAGCATCTGGACTACTCTTGCCCCATGCCTTTATTTTATTACCAGTGTTTATATTTCGCAAATTTTAAATTCAAAAATTTTTTTGTTACGTTTATATATAATACATTTGCACTACTGTCATCGGCGAGCACGCAAGACACTTGCTACCGTGGCCACTATTTTGGGAATATAGTGATAATTTTCTTTTATTTAACAATATTCAGGTAATAAATAATATATATTTAATTTCAGGTCTCTATCTACACGGGAAATGGGTGAACAAAGAAACAAACTCACGAACTTTATATATAGAGATACAGCGACACTATCTGATGAAAAGTAGTCGAGAATTATTAAAGATCTTGTTTAGTTCATTAGCATACACAAAGTGATCGAAAAGTACCAAACACACGACTACATACATAGATTAACGCTTTTTTACATTCATCTACCTTTATATCAAATATTGAGGGTAAAATATTGCTTGGAGACAAAATCTCGAAATTGAGTTTTCAACAGAAATATGTATATAGGTCCATAGGTTTCTCAAATAGGTTTGTGCGAACAGCACATCTCCATAACCAGACGAATTAAAATCACCAAACTATATAAATAACTTTCAAACGGAAAACTAAGCTCTGAATCCACCTGCTGGCTGATTGCCAAGCAACTGTGCTACACAGAGGCAGGTGCTTCGGGACACTCAACAAAACAATAGAAGAGCTTTTACAATTGGACCAGCAAAGTGCTGAGCTTCTTGGAGGCGTTGAAGCTAACTGGTCTACATTATTAAAGAAAGGGGGAAAGTACAATAGTTCTTAGTACGCGGTACTATAATCAACCTCAATAAATAAATAAAACACTCTTTTCCAGGGAGTACCTTACCTGAAACAAACCGGCTTTTTACGATTTGGTGGACATCGCTCTACACGATTTTTATGAAACTTGCTGGGGTCCTAATGTTTTAGCTGACATTTAATATATATAAGTGTACAATCAGTGTGGAAATTGACTTTCTGGATCAAATGTATACAAAACTGTTGTGGAATAGGGATAAGTAACTTTGAAGTTGATACGGATATTAAACAGAAGACCGACCAGCAAAGAGAATAAATATTAAGTTTGATATGAATTGATTAAACTGGTAGTAATGAGAAAATGTTGCTTTGATAAATAATAAGCTCTAACATTGCACATAATCTAACCGCTATTTGAGAAAGGAAAAGGAAAGGTAGTAGTATTGATAGTCATTATTACAATTAATAACTTCTGGCCAAGATTATAATTATTTCATTATTTATAAGAAATTGAATTTAATATTTGAAATAATAAACTGATAAATGAAAATCGTATGGCCTTTCACACCACAGTTTTTAAGATATATGAAGAATTTTCCGGAATCATTATGCATCAAAACATGGCTGGGGAAATGATCGAGAATACACCATCACTAACTTTCAAATTGGATGTCACTAGGGCATTTCTATAGTGACATCTGATTTTTGTATTTATAGATATTCAGATAATAAAAATATTTTTTATTTTTTTGTCATTGAATGAATGTGTTGATATGTAAAATATACGCGGCTTTTCAATAACAAGAGAATGAAATATTCTTTCTGAAAATTTTCGCTCAAGCATATTGCAATCGATAAACATGTGACAGATAATAACGCTGAGTAAATTTTGTGAGATATTTTGTTTTATTCAAAATATACGTCATTGGATGGGAAAATAACCCTGACTGTTGCAACACAATCGGTATTAGCGTGTGAATCATCCTGAATTAAAGAACAACTCACAAGCATAAATTCACTAACTTTTTGAAGATGTGCATACATTTCTTGTTGAACATTCCAAAGAAACTTGAATAAAAACAGTTATTTCTGTTAAAAAGGGTGAAGTCACTAATTATTTCCCCCCTATCTAATTGGTAACAAATAAAATACCTAAATACTTTATTTGCAACTAGTAGACCCAGTTTCGCTCAGATGACAAAATAATAATAAAAATTGATAGTTGTTTTCTTTACAATGAAATGTACGTTTTGTCATTTCTGACAAATTACTCCCTAAGGTGTAATTAATGATACAACTTTGTTTATCAGTAAGTATTTATGCTGAACTTCAGGTAAACCAGAGTTAGCTAAAATTGAACTCTCAGATTTTATAATTCCAAATATATCATACTCATAGATAAAACCATACAATCTATAAATTTACAGCTCTACGTATGAATTTAGAAAAGAAAACTTTAAAAATTTAGGTAATGTGGCTTACTCCGAACTAACATGGATACCAAATAACATCTCTAAATCGTATAGCGTGAGAGTTTAATGTGAGAAACAAATGTACACGTCAATGAGGGATGGACTTCAAAATGAAAACAAGTGCAATTGAGAATCGTCGTAGAGAATGAAATTTGTAATCGACTAATGTGTTTCAGATTTCTTGTCACTTGTTTTAATATTAACATTTTGCTTTCAACTCATATCTTTATCGCTTATAACTTTAACAGGTTAGGGTTAAATAAACAATCTAAAAAGTCATCCGAATAGAACTCCCTAAGGTGTAATTAATGATACAACTTTGTTTATCAGTAAGTAGCCTACACATACGAACTACAGCCCGTTAAAGTGATCGAAAAAGTTACAAACCTTGACTTCCTATGGATTCAGACTTGTACATACATATTTATTACATTAAAATTTCACCAGTAAAAACTTATAACAAAATGAAACCGACCCATTCACATTAAATGTCTCTTATATAGTGCGAGAGGAGACGGATACTTACTCACTTTTTATGCACATAGATATAACAAAATAGTGTATAAACTCATAACCAAACCATTGAAAGAGGTCCTTTGAATACTGCATTTCTTAACACACACACATTTTAGAGGCTATGTCTCCTTCTAGCGACTGAAACATGGTTATCATTCCTCCCATGGACGTGACTTTCTACATAAAAGTCACATGATATGGTAATACACTACATAAAAAGTGATATGGTATTTACTAAGAATAAACCATGGATCTAACGCCACCCTTGAAGGCAATCCATCCGATAACTTCAATGTGAAGCTCAGATGTGATTTCTTTTTTTCCCTGCTTACAATTCTTAGTTGTAGACATCCCGTCATTATGCGATATACCTGTTTTGACTTTATATGTGTTCCTAAGCTTCTCAGCCATATAACCACCAAAATCAAATCAGGCGGACTAGTTTAACGTGCAGCCCTTTAGCCACTTTGAATCATTCCAAAGTGCCCGAGGTGACCACGCAGCGGCGGGCCCGCACGATACTACGTTGCGCATCAAGACTTACATCAAGCATCAGTACTAGGTCAGCGTACTCAAATCAGGTATCAAAAAAAATCAAACAGCCTGATACATTGACTTGTTACCTTTCCAGCAGGAGGGGTAGGAGCTCTATGGCACCGGACGCCCGTGAGCCTCTGCCGGTGCACTGTCAATACCTGCGTATGACTCGTTAACTGGTTAAGTGAGCAGCCTTAAGAGTCAGGAAAGTGAGTGGCTTTCATATAAGTGCGCGCTCTTGTCCTAGAGAGAACCGAATCATGTACGGCCAAGTCCTATCCTTATTCTGAAAAAAGCTAAGCTGATCTTCTAGCTAGGTCCCGTGGCAATAGATACGAGTACAACTTCTATCAATTCTTTTCTAAAAGGAAATAGGCACGATCCCTAGATGTCGCGAACAATCCACCTAGTTTTCACTTTATCCATGGCATTAGCGAAAAAATCAGAGGTACACGGTAATAACTCGAATCAGATAACAGAACTTAATTTACTTGAATGTACGCCTCAATTTAAGATTTTATCGACAACTTAACAGACAAATATAAAAACCAAATTTCTTAATATCCATTAATTTTTGTTTTAAAAAAACTCAAAACCCATGACTCACATTCCATTTGTTTACTTATATCGAAAATTATGTTAAACTTACAATTACGTATATTTTATTCTTTACCTCCTAAGCATATTTAATAATTTCATAATTTAAAGCCACCTAGTCAAGTAGCGACTGTCACTTTTAATGCTCAATTTTTTCCAGGTGAGACAGATAACGTACCTTTTCGTACCATATTTACCTGAAGAAGTGCGTTGCTAATGATGAAATACCCACACAACTGGTGTGTGCTTTTGACTCTTCACGGTAATGTGTACCATCAACTAACAAGAGAACAATTTTGTTTATACAGTTCAATTAGCTAATAAAACTATTCTTAAATATAAACATATTTAAAATTTTACTTATGAATTACTAACATTTTAAGTATCAATGTAAAAAGAATATTCCGATTCGCACTGCTCTTAACTTAATGGTTTCAAAATATATGGCAACTACATAAGAAACATGCTCTATAAACCTAAATCAATTCAAATGCGGAGGTCTAGAACACAAATGTGTAATTTACATATACTTCAGGTAATATTTACCCTCCCACTTAAGGTGCCAGGTTAGCCCAGTGGCAACGTACTCGCCTCTGGACTTGTAGATGCGGAGTTCTTCAATACCCTCTCTGGCCCTCGAATTATTCACACGGGAGGTGAATAAATCTGAGCACATCGTCCATCGGAAATGACGTTAAGCCGTCCAGGTGACCAGTGGGTCAGCAACGTGTGAGCCTTGACGTATGGTCTTCACGTCGGACTAATACACGTCATTGGATATATGATTCCAGGGGTGATAAAATAAAAAAAAACAGAAATATCAATATTTTTAAGCAAGAAAGAAAATGACAATATAAATCAGTTAACAAAAATACATTTCAAAAAATATAACTTCTCATACAAATGAACAGTCTGTTTACGAAAATCACAAAGTAATTCTATTCAAATAACAATTGCATACATTTGTAATTTAAAATGGTAACAACTACTTATAAGTAAGAAGGTAAGTAGTGTAACTGAAATGATATTCGTAGGTTGTTCGTTCGTTTGGCTGAACAGTAGTCATGGAATTGGCCAGCGATTACAGTTTACTGGTGGACATCAAACAATTACGGAAGAAATCTTGACTGTCCATGTGATGAGGGTTTGGTGAAGAAGATGAGAGTATTCAAGCCTTGGTGAGGCCGATGACTCCGCAGGCAAGGCGAGCTCCGGCGTTACCGGTGGTCTTGCTTAGTTCGTGGCCACCCTTGCCCAAATCATCGGGATCAGCGTGAACCTAAAGCGGCAACATTAATTTAGACATTTTTGGAAATAAAGGTCAGATCATATACATATATATAAAGATTTCACATAAACACGCGAAATAACAATCAATGATCAAACCACAATAGGAAATGGGAAAACAAGACTAAGATCTTTCAACCGTAACAAGCGATCTTCGTTAGAGTCAAAAACCCAACACAGCACTGCATTGGTAGTCCGGGGTTTGACGCTCACTCTCATCCTCGATTTACTCACGTGGGAAGCAAACAAATAAAATAAACACGTCGTCCCTCGGAGAGAACGCTAAACCGTCATTCCTGAGAATGAAACATCCCTACTTACATGCGCTTGAGATAAGCAAAATGTAGGACTCCCAATAAAGAATGTTCATTATATGGTATCACAAAGGGCAAATCTGTGGCATAAATGTGATTTCTCGTGGAACGACCACTGGAACTAACCCAGTCATGGGCGAAGGATCCATATATACGAGACTGCCAACGACCATCCAGATGGTACTTAGAAGTTAAGGAACTTCGAAATTTACAAAAGCTACGTAAAGAGTTTAACATTAAGGTACTTGTATTATGGTTATCAGATTATACATATTACAATTCTTACAGCTGTTAGCTTACCATGTAACATATGCACTGTTGTATTCCTCAGAAGAATCACGAAATCACCATTGATTTATTCAGAACGTAAAAAATAATTGTGTACAATATTAAGAATTTAAATTCTAATAATGCCCACTCACAATGACTATCACTATAATTATATGTCGTCTAAGTGTATGAAAGGAGTAACGAAGAAGGTACAAGAAAGTGACAAATAGTGTCTTATTAGGTATATTTTCCTAAATGTACAATGAGAACATCGGTATAATTTAAAGTCATTTCATTGCTAAGTGGCTCACTAATTTATAACCAATCCAGATTTAACCTGAGGAAGAATGCTACGTGTTTGAAACATGTTGTTTATGTAAGAAATCTGAATGTGGATGGAAATCAAACTTGGTTAAATATCAAACAGTACTGCACCATTGAGACATTAAAATGTGTTTTATATATGCCTGTATGTTTATATTATGTTAAATTAAACTAAACAGTATTTCTCAATATAAGTAAATACTAAATATAAACTGACTACAAAACTTTGGAATTAAACATGTGTTTTAAACGCAAGTGTATTATTGTACGTCACGTTTGTCGAATATTAAATACAATGCTTTTGTCAAATCCACCTGTTTGTTAGACTTAGGTCGAACATAATCTACCTAGTTAGGTTATGTATTATAGAGAAGGAATAGATTCCAGCTGTTATGGACGAAAAAAAAGACATTAAAAATTCTATGCACACATTCTCAGAGGTTAGAAACATAAAGCACAAAGAAGAACATCCTTAACCAGCAGGTCACTGACATATCTAACAAACTCTCTAAGATTAAGGTGAAGTAAGTCTTCACGCATAAGGATTTAATCATACAACGCGTTCAAACAGTTAGAGTTCATCACCTGGTACATTTACAATACTAACACAAATATGTGCATTTTGAAGTTAAAAAAAGGAAAAACAATTAAAATTTTAACTAAAAGGAGTTAAATACTCCTAAAAGGATTATGTAAAAATAATATGTAACTTTATATAAAGAATTGTTTTTCCTTTATTTAACTTCAAAATATTTATACATATTTGTGTTAGTATTGAAGATGTACTTGATGATGAACAAAGTGTTTGAAACGAGTTGTATAATTAAATCCTAGTGCGTGAAGACTTACTGCATCTTTCCTCATGAAAGTATGTTACTTACTCATAATCATGAGTAAGCACCGCACAATAACTGATCACATAGCTCGTGTCTTTAGGACTATTAGTACTTTAATAAAAATGGAAATTACCAAGGCCATAATAACTGCAAAACCATTCAAACAGGAAAAAAACTAATTAGCTAGACTAAGAACGTCTGCAATAATGAGACGGCTAATCCCCAATAGAATACCCTAGCTTATGGAGATGCCCACTGGGCTAAACTGGTCCCCGAAACAAAAAGAGACGGGTAGACTATAAATGTAGGCATGATAGTCTATTACCATACAGCACTAAAAATAATTATTATTTTAACTATAAAGTCTGTTGAATATATAATTCTGTTACATTTAACAGGTAATTATAGGATATCTGAGTACTTACCACCACAGTCCTACCAATAATACTAAGCGCTCCACAAAGAGAAATTCCCTTGTCTTTGATGTCTACTTTAGCGACTCCATCAGAACCTGCTTCGACATTACCCAGATCTCCGGCATGTCTCACAGAATCATCAGGTCCACCATGCTCCATACTGTGAGGGTTGAAATGGCCTCCAGCACTTGTGCATCCTGCGAAACAGTAACAATTACCACTGCTCTCTCATTTATCCCAACTTCTCACTAAAAATATATAATATCCAATAAAAGGCGGCAGCAAAATTCATGTTTAACAAAAATGCTGTTAGAACTAAATAAATGTTGATAAATAAAACTATGCATACTACAATATATGAACTCCGTCAAAATATGGTTTATTTTAATTTTATTTACAAATAACATTAATTATTATAAGTTTAAACATGTCTCGGATCAAAAGAAATGTGTCTGTAAAATACTTTTTCGAAATAGAATTAACTTCGAACTAATTAATAAAAAGAAAAGCTACTTGTAAATTGACTAGATGGTTTAAGAATAACTAACATGCTGGCTATCAAGTTAAATTTACCGAAAGTTGTGTTTATGAAATTGTAATAATTTTAAACTCCACTTCAGACTGAAATAATTCATACCTGTATTAAAGGAATCACAACTTTATCCTCTTTCATATATTCAGCTTTAAGTTATTTCTTATAAATACTGAATTACATTAAAATATTCAATCTTTTTTTGAAAAGTTTGACTATTCAAACAATTTAAGTTCCAGTTTAAAGTAATACTTCCTAAATACCATCCCAATAATACATTCTCGTATATTATTTGGTCGTAACCAATAAAAAATTTGAAAGTAAGCATTATCTCTTGAATAATTCACAATAATAGCAGGAATGATGTCAGTTAATTGTAATGATTTTATAATGGATGTAAATCAAATATTCTGATTACCTACTGATTGGTAGCACATCTGAAATACAATCCTTAACAAATCAATTAAGTCAATCATTCAATTAGTTTAACGTTCATTTCTCCTCATTCGTATCATTCACTCCCTTTTAACAAGCACGATGAAAATATAATTTTATAAGTTTTACTTTACAATATGTCATAAAATGTCACTTCTTTTAAGCGGCTATAAGTTTTAAGGCTATAAGTAATAAAAGTTTTAAAATTAATTTTGTGACTGCCGGCTTACCAAACACTAAAACTACCGGCTTTCCAAACTACCTCGTGAATGCAATAAATAAATGTTCATTGTACACACTTTTAATCAATATACATTGTCAAACCAATACATGAAATTAATAAGAACTATTTTTAGGAAGAATTATCAACAAATAATCGTTTTTTATTTGAAAATAATTACTTTATTCACTACAAAATCATATACCACCATCTTTTGATCTATTCAATAAAGATTCATCTTAAAATTACAATAGAGATCAAGAATAAGCAAGATGTTGAAAATAACACCTCAATAACTTATAAACTAATGACCTTGGTGTTTGAATTTGATTAAGTTATAGCCGACAAACTACTATTAAAAAATTCAATTAGCTTACATTAAAATACAGAATTACATTTTGTCAAAAACAAAAATTGAGGTTAATTAATTGAAGTAAATTGAATTACGAGTTGAAAAAGAGGTTGCTTCATAAACCTAATTTTTGTATCTTTAACCTCAAACAATTACTTACCATTCGTGTTATCTCCAAATTCGTGCACATGAAATCCATGAAGCCCTTTAGTTAATCCATTAACTTCTCCGGTAACGCAAACGGGTGAATCGGCATTCTACAAAAAAGTGAATGTTTTAACTTTACTTCTTGTAATTAGTATCAGTAAAATATTCAACCTACATCTTGTGTAAAGAAAACCGTGCCCTTCACACATTCTCCATTTAATACACAAACTGCTTTAACTGGCATTTTTGTATAAGTTTTAAACGGAGAAGCGATAAACCAAGAAGTACGACAGAAGTGAAATGGCTGAATGCAGAGATAACAACGCCGGTGAATGGTAGGGGCAGTCAAGGTCAAATGCCTCAAAAAAAAATCACCAATCATGCGATTACAATCCTTGGCCATATAAATAATTTCTTCTGCCATAAAAAATAATTAATTTTTTAATTGCAAATAAATTTTAAACCTTTGATTTTTTTTAAGTTTTAGTATAATATATTAATAAATTTTTGCTATTATCAAAAAAAAAGTTGATTAAATTTTATATTAAATAATCCCCTCTACTTCAAATTTACAAATTGTTTAAACTGTCGAAGTATTGAAAATGTTTTGGTATTTTGAAATGTTTTACACAAAAAAATGTCATATTAGATAAATGTTAAAGGTATTTTATACACGGTATCTTCCATTTTCGACAATGTTGTTTGAATTAACAACTGTTAAATTTAAGTAAAATAGTAATTGTATAGTCGTGAATCAATGAATTGAGTCACTATTACTATAAAGTACATTTTTTTCCTGTCATAGAAAATCCGAACATATGCTCTAAGTCGGAACTATTTCCATATTTATTGTTGACGATTATTTTTGCAAAAATAATTAAGTTTAATTTTCTTGTTAATAATGATAAATATCATATAAATATTTTTACAAAAACATTGGCATAGATAGTAAGAACACAGGTTCAAATCGAACGATTGACTCTTACTTATGAGAAAATCAGTGAAATATAAGTCAGTAAAACAAAAATGCTATCTTTAATCTCCAAAATAAGATTTACTTTAATATATTGGAAATAAAACTTGTCATTACCGAAATAAGTGCTTCTTCTGTATTATTCAAATTCATAAAATACGAATACGAGACGGCCGTCTTTGACAAGTTTTTTTACATAAACTCAGGGATGATACATGGTATTCCAAAATATTACAAATTATAGAATAGTAGACAATGGCATTATTAGTACAGTCTTTCAGGTGCATGGAAGAGCAGAGTTGGAATCTTTTGAGCAAGCAACATACAGTTGACTATGTGAGAAACACTTGGTCTCATTCACTTCAATACCTGCCGTAGATAGAGTTTGTGTCCTTGCTACTTATTTACCGTTATTTCAAAACAGACGCTGATGTGAAATTGCAACCGTTTGAATTGAAACGAATAGTTGCTCGGAATCAGTGATATGCGTGATATAAACACAGACTCTTCAGTACTACATCCAGTCATGATGCTCGCCTCTATGCCGTATCTGTGCAGAGCAGGAATTCAGAGTAGTATCCAGTTGCACATGTTTGTAAACTCAACTTACGAGAGAGCATGATTGGTGCCCATACTTTAAGTTTATACTCATGAGTAGGCAGTCCAGAAGCAGTTACGCAGTCAAGAAATTCAGTTGGATGATAAACTACTTCCTCATCACTAATCATTTGTTTACTAACTGGCAAGTTCTTTCTTCGGTTTGATATAGCGAAAGAACTTTTTGTTGATTTTTCTTACCACCTTGTTTAAAAAGATTTTTCTAACAGATGATTTTCTTAACTGGCTCGTTCAAAAAGCCAGTTATGAATAGATGGCAGATCTTGGACTACGGGAAACACCTTGTCAATAAGCTCTTGCTCGCAGCCTAAACGCAAATGAAATTGAAATCAAATAACAATACCTATGTGCTACAGTATCGTACACCTAAAAACACCTGTATTTTTCCAATCTACATAAATATAAAAAATCTTTTGCATATACATTACTTCAAACTGGCTCATTTCATGATATCTTTACGTTTTATACATCTGAGAAACCGCATATACCCTTAGAACAAATTTGTTTGTTTGTCAGCAAAATTTTGTCACGAGTAAACTCAGCCACCATAAGGTATAGTGAGCTGAAACTTCGACAGTAGATTTGTGTATGTGTAACTTACAATCTAAGATTTGAATAGATGGGGAATTCAACGTAGAAGTTAAGCTGTGTTTGGTGCGCTAGACAGATATTATTACTTTAAAAATAAAAATATACAGTTATTTATTTATATTATTTTAGAGTGCCTGATACTGTGGCAGGTAAGTATTGTTAGTTTATTTTAATTTCGTTTATGTTTAAGCTCCCAGCAAGAGATTATTGACAAGGTGTTCCCCAGAGTTCAAGATCTACCATCCTTTCAGATGGTATTGTGAATGAGTAATTCTTACCCATACCAATGAACAGGCAGGATAATCAGCAAACAATTTCTTACACTATACAAGAACTTACAAGTAAATATACACTTAAAAGAACTTAGAAGTAAACAGAGTGATTAGTAATGAGGAAGCAGTTCATTATACAACTGAATTTCTTAACTCAGTGACTGCTCCTGGACTGCCTGCTCATGAGTTACAACTTAAAGTAGGAGCACCAATCCTGCTCTTACGAAACTTGAGTTCTCCAAACATGTTCAACAGGACACGACTCCAAATTTATGCTCTGCACAGATACGTCAGACAGGCATCATGACGGTGTGATACTGGGGAGTCTGTATATCACACATGCCTATGATTCTGAGCACTATCCAAATTCAAATGGTTACAATTTCCCATCAACATCTGTTTCGCAATGACGGCAAATATATTGCAAAGACAAACTCTATCTACGGTAGGTATTGAAGTGACTGAGACCAAGTATTTTTCACATGGCCAATTGTACTTTGCTTGCCCAAGAGTCAGAGGTTCCAACTCTCTGTTCTTACTCGTACATACACATGAAGGACAGACAACTAAATGGTGTATACAGAGGCACTTACTTAACACTGTTCTAAAAATAATATTTTATACTCTTCTGTAATTTCTAATAATATTTTGGAATATCAGCACAGAAAACGGACAAACCTTCCAGTTTTCAAAATAAAGTCGTCTGTTTAGTTAGAGAAACACAGCTTATAAGTCTACAATATCGCTTCGACCTTTAATCTTCAATCTACTCCAATCTTAGGTTTTAAAGTAGACATACACAAATCTACTGACAAAAATTCAGCTCGCTATTACTTTGGTGATGAGTTTACTTGTGCGAAAATTTCGAGGACAAACATACAGACACTTTTATAAGGGTGGATTCGGTTTCCGTAATGTATAAATCATGAAGATAACTTCAAATGATTCAGTTTTAAGAAATGTACAGACAAAAGATTTCTTTATTTATATAGATATACATTCAGTAAATATGTCATGTTTAATGTCATCTCCCACCATTGATACGAGTATAACAACAGGAGTTCATTGTGAAAGTATAGTCTTTTATTAGGTTGAAGTATACCTTTCAGAGGTTCCAGGATAACGTAGTCTCGTCTTTTTCGTTGTCGATTATAATTAAAGGATACATAAAAAAGAGCAAACATTACATACTGCTCTTTTACTGATTTTGTGTCTGTTTTCAAAGGTACGAGTTTGGAGCAATGATCCTTAACTTGGTCCACTCAGTAGTCAACTTGAGACTAAGAGTGCTTCATGTGTTGAGATTTCTTGCCTAAATATTTCAGTTCTATAATACTATGTAAAAATACAAAGAGAAACGACAGGAGTTTACAAGTACATGTACAATGGAATTTTGAAGCAGTCCTGCACCTTCAATATCAGGTAGAACAATTCTAAACTCACACCAACGAGAGGAACTCTTCGTGAAGCTCATAGAGCTGGGAAATAACAAAACACCAACAATTTGATACTGAAAGTTGTAGTGCCTATGTATTTAAATTGAATCATAAAATTTTACCTATTGTTCATTAAGAGGGTTAATAGACTACATATCTATATTATAAAAACATTTTATTTTCTTAATTATGAAGGGTTCACTATTGCAACAAAGTTAAGAGCCATTGGTGGTCAAATGTAAGTGGAAACGAGAACAGGCAGGTGGGTAAATCGGCCTTAATGTATCCTCACCTTTTAGATAATATAATGAAACACGATATTCCATAAAGTAAAATCATTACTATCATGCAAAAAATATAAAAATACAAGAAGGCAAAAACTGCATTATAAGATACTTAAGTTGAATTTAGAGTAGGTACTCCAAGAGATGGATGAGTGTAGTTGGTTAACAAACTTGACACTATAACCAAAGACAAAAGTTGGAATCTAAAAATGGTTTTACAATGTTTTGCATGGCAGATATAAATAATATAAACCCACCGTAGTATCCCACCCATACCAATAAACCGCACTTCCGACTAAACAACATATAAGGAGCAGAAACTGCAAAGCGACTCATACAGAAATTTTAGTCTCTTAGTACATGTTTGAGCATACAACAAAGCAAATAAAAATGAATTTTATACATTATTTTATTAATTAATTTTTGTTAAGTTAAATAATTGTAGCATAAAATTCCCTTTTGCATGCTTAAAAAATGGGATGTTCGAAAAAATACTGCATTACAAAATTGTTTATATAACAAATTTTAATACATAAAACAACATGACATAAACATAGTATTCTTTATAAGTAAAGAATTATTTTTCTGTTTTTATATAAATAAATTTTCCAATTTATGGAGGCTTAAGTGATCAGTATACATGAACCATACCGTAGATGAACCTGAAACTAAATTAAGGAAACAATATTGGAAATTATTAAACAATGCTCAACTCTCATGATAAGAATATAAATTTGCAAGAATAGTTTAAACAAAATCAATAAAAAAAGGAAGTACGAGGTGTGTAAATATCTGGCAACGCTGGAGACGCGTGGCCTTGAGTAGCGTCAGGTGCACGTGTGATGCGCCTCCAGTATGAATCTGAACTCGCCACAGTCATTTGTTTGTCCGTAGCGTTGGTTTTCGTGAAATGGTTTTTTCTTGAGCGTTTTAAAAATGAGTGACCTCAAAGTTGAGCAGCGGTGTGCAATCAAATTTTGCTTCAGACTTGGACATAATGCAACCGAAACTTTTGAAAAACTTCAGGAGGCCTATGGAGAACGTGTTTTATCAAGGGCACAGGTTTTTCGGTGGTTTAAGGAATTTTCAGAAGGAAGAGAGTCGATTGAAGACGAACCACGACAAGTGGGTGTTGCATCACGACAACGCGCCCTGTCACACTGCCATCTCAATAAACGAGTTTTTGGCCAGTAAAAACATTCCTGTTGCTCCTCATCCTCCTTATTCACCAGACTTGAGTCCTTCTGACTTTTTCCTCATCCCGAGATTGAAAAATCACCTCAAGGGAACTCATTTCGGGACACTACAAAACATACAAACTGCTGTAACCGACCAGCTGAAGGCCATTCCAGAATCCGAGTTCCAGCAATGCTACAATGATTGGAAGGACCGTCTCCAGCGCTGTGTGGCTTCCGAAGGGAACTGTTTTGAAGGTGACAATATCACATTGTAATTATATTTGAATAGAAAATTTAAAAAAAAACAGTCTCACTACTTTATTTACACACCTCGTATGCTAAGTACTTTATTTAGGTCATGGACAGTTACCAGACCACTGGTTAAATGGCGTATAACATAGATACAGTATAAATACTACTAGAGGTGTTTAAAATACATTCTCACTTTACTTTAGCATATATTTTTATTTCATACTGACAAAAACAGGTAATAATTTTCTATTTTTTAAAAAATGTCTAGTATGAGTGAATCCACATGACTCATATTCCTCATTATAGCTTTTGATTTAAATAAATTATAATCATTTAACCATTAAAGCCTATATCTATCTACATTCTATTTTGAGGATAAAATATAAAATTTAAAACATTCATTACATTTTTATATTCACATGTCATATAGGAGGTCCGTTTATTGAAGCTCACGTCACGAACATAAAAGAGGTTTTTCGTAGTAATTTTTGTTTTATGGCCCACTAATTATTCAAATTAAATATTCCTCAAACGACCAATGCAGACGATTTCAGCGATTCAGGTAAACTGGTCAGGTCAGCGTTATCGTGACCATTGCCAAGGTTACAACAAAATGGAACTTTGGTTGACACTTGATTTTTGTTATAAATTACCTTGAATTTTGGTATTGTTTCAATTTTCTGTTAAACTTATTGAAATGCTCAGTTTGCTATTGTAAACAAATATAAGTTTAAACAGAAATAGGGAAGCTATAATTAATTATTCAAAAGCAAGTTCAAATAGAATTTCAAGTACTAAATAACATTCTAACGTAGTGCAATTAGTTATTATGTGGTATTTACTCATTATGGGGTAAAAATAAGGAATATTTAAAAAAAAAAAAGAATAAAAGAACATATAAAAGAAGTTAAACAAAAAACCAAATCCCCCCAACAATAATCAATTCATATCCCATTTTTCCAAATATTTAGTAACCAATAAAAGAACATATAAAAGAAGTTAAACAAAAAAAAACCAAATCCCCCCAACAATAATCAATTCATATCCCATTTTTCCAAACATTTAGTAACCAATAAAAGAACATATAAAAGAAGTTAAACAAAAAACCAAATCCCCCCAACAATAATCAATTCATATCCCATTTTTCCAAACATTTAGTAACCAATAAAAGAACATATAAAAGAAGTTAAACAAAAAACCAAATCCCCCCAACAATAATCAATTCATATCCCATTTTTCCAAACATTTAGTAACCAATAAAAGAACATATAAAAGAAGTTAAACAAAAAACTAAATCCCCCCAACAATAATCAATTCATATCCCATTTTTCCAAACATTTAGTAACCAATAAAAGAACATATAAAAGAAGTTAAACAAAAAACCAAATCCCCCCATTAATAATCAATTCATATCCCATTTTTCCAAACATTTAGTAACCAATAAAAGAAGTTAAACAAAAAACCAAATCCCCCCAACAATAATCAATTCATATCCCATTTTTCCAAACATTTAGTAACCAATAAAAGAAGTTAAACAAAAAACCAAATCCCCCCAACAATAATCAATTCATATCCCATTTTTCCAAACATTTAGTAACCAATAAAAGAACATATAAAAGAAGTTAAACAAAAAACTAAATCCCCCCAACAACAATCAATTCATATCCCATTTTTCCAAACATTTAGTAACCAATAAAAGAACATATAAAAGAAGTTAAACAAAAAACCAAATCCCCCCAACAATAATCAATTCATATCCCATTTTTCCAAACATTTAGTAACCAATAAAAGAAGTTAAACAAAAAACCAAATCCCCCCAACAATAATCAATTCATATCCCATTTTTCCAAACATTTAGTAACCAATAAAAGAACATATAAAAGAAGTTAAACAAAAAACCAAATCCCCCCAACAATAATCAATTCATATCCCATTTTTCCAAACATTTAGTAACCAATAAAAGAACATATAAAGAAGTTAAACAAAAAACCAAATCCCCCCATTAATAATCAATTCATATCCCATTTTTCCAAACATTTAGTAACCAATAAAAGAAGTTAAACAAAAAACCAAATCCCCCCAACAATAATCAATTCATATCCCATTTTTCCAAACATTTAGTAACCAATAAAAGAAGTTAAACAAAAAACCAAATCCCCCCAACAATAATCAATTCATATCCCATTTTTCCAAACATTTAGTAACCAATAAAAGAACATATAAAAGAAGTTAAACAAAAAACCAAATCCCCCCATTAATAATCAATTCATATCCCATTTTTCCAAACATTTAGTAACCAATAAAAGAAGTTAAACAAAAAACCAAATCCCCCAACAATAATCAATTGATATCCCATTTTTCCAAACATTTAGTAACCAATAAAAGAAGTTAAACAAAAAACTAAATCCCCCCAACAATAATCAATTCATATCCCATTTTTCCAAACATTTAGTAACCAATAAAAGAACATATAAAAGAAGTTAAACAAAAAACCAAATCCCCCCATTAATAATCAATTCATATCCCATTTTTCCAAACATTTAGTAACCAATAAAAGAAGTTAAACAAAAAACCAAATCCCCCCAACAATAATCAATTCATATCCCATTTTTCCAAACATTTAGTAACCAATAAAAGAAGTTAAACAAAAAACCAAATCCCCCCAACAATAATCAATTCATATCCCATTTTTCCAAACATTTAGTAACCAATAAAAGAACATATAAAAGAAGTTAAACAAAAAACCAAATCCCCCCATTAATAATCAATTCATATCCCATTTTTCCAAACATTTAGTAACTAATAAAAGAAGTTAAACAAAAAACCAAATCCCCCAACAATAATCAATTGATATCCCATTTTTCCAAACATTTAGTAACCAATTTTACCCAAACAAAACATACAAATATTACATAGAAACAATAAATTCCGTGAGATAACTATTTTAGAATGGTATGAAATTAACAAATTAGTGCGCGACAATTCTTCTACTTGCCTCAATAAGCAACTTCCTAAGTGTACAACTTTTCTTAATTTATTTTATAATTAAAAAAAAAAAACTAAAAGTTCTATTTTTTTCTTTATTCTTAGTTGTTGTTTGTATTTCGTTATAGTCCTCTGTGTTATAATTTCAATATGTTTCCTACACTTAGTCTTAGAGCAAATTGAAAGGCACAGCCTAACCTTTAGGAAAAAAAATAACAACAAAGAAATGTTCCTGCCTTCTAATATGAAACAGATGTACTCGTACACTACATACTCTCACCCAATCATACCCTCCACTTCCATCCAATTCCCAGTCAGTTGTACCACAGACACTCACCCTTAGGTTCGTACTCTCTTCCTTATTTTTTTTTTATTTTGTACTATAGATAACTCTCTAATGACATTGTACTCGTATTTTTTAGTTAATACCTGAAGAACACTATGTGTTCGAAACGAGTTGTTAATACGATTAAATTTTGATATGTGGAGATCATTTCATTAGCTTTTATACTAAATAATACTGAAAAGGATAAATGATAATACTAAAAGTTAAAGAAGATATGTATAATCAAACATACTAGAGTATGGTACACAATGTACTTTTGTTGTTCAAATAATAAAGCCAGGGTTTAATTTGTGACGATGTTTTATCTGTTTCAGTATCTAAATAAAAGTCAACTTATCTCAAGGTTCCAACCAATATATGTTAACAAACATTCATATTTTTTACGACAAAATTGGAACCAACATGTGTATGACTGATGAGTAATTGTTTTTCGGAGGCCACACCTCCACGACACCCTTCAGAAACAACTTGTTTAAGCTGAAGTGACGACCAGCGCTCAGTCTCCACTAAGTCCAAACAGTCGTCATGAAGAAAAACAGCTACTCGAATGGGCGGAACCAAAATCAGATTCTACTAACCCGACAGGAATTGACTATACTTGAGAGCTACTGACTAGAAACGCCATGGATGATAAAAATTCATGCAAGGCAGTTGGATGGAAAAAAAACATCAAAAACATTTCTTTTCTCTTGTAATATTTGATATAGGATCTACAAATCCTAGAAATCGTACACAATAGGAGTTATTTAAGTGATACCTACTGTAATTGCCTTGCTAAAAAAATGAACATAAGCCAACTTCGGAACGTTCATATTGAATTGGAGAACATCACAATATATTAAAGATTAGTGAATATTTAACTGACTATAAATTCCACATTATTAAGTATAACAGGTAAAGGACATAATTAGAGATACTAATTTAATTCCTTATATGCCATACAGTGTGAAACTACCAGCCAAGATTTATCTTCTAAATTAATCGAATTTAAATGCTTAAACCCATTATCATATACTACAGTATAATGTGAAGTATGACTTAAAAACACCCCTCCACCTCCACATGAAATGAACAAACTGAATGCATGACTTGCTGGACTCCATGACTGAAGATCTGCATTCTTTTTCTCATTATCAATGGAGTTCTCTAATGAAACACAACAATGTGATAAACCAAAGATGATTAAAAACTTATCTAAAGAGCTCCGAACTCTGATTACACAAATTAATTGTAAAATATTGAGAAAGGAGGTTTTTAAAAGACAAGTTTCCTCACAGAATGTATGAAATTAGCTGTAAATAAACATGTTAGTTGATACTGATAAAAAAAAAAAGGAAACTTGTAGGTGTAATGTTTTTCCTTAGTAAATATTTTTGAAAAAAATGATTATATTATTAATAAATCAAAAAATGTATTTATAATAAAAATCAGTATCAGCGTGTGTGTGCTTTTGATAGAAAAAAAATGTTTCAGACTATATAGAAAAATTACAACTCTAATTCTTTTTGCAAAATTTTACGAAGAAGACAAATTTCCCGAATCTCTACGAGAACTCAAGATACAGAAGCTACTTTTAAAGTCATGTAGAGGTGTTTTCAGATGCTGAAAGGGGTTTTTTTGAGATTACCTCTAAGAACAGTGTACAATAAACACACGATCATAATCACATAATTTTTTAAACATGGCGAAGACAGCCATTAGAGAGAAGCGTCATGGATCTCAGAGTATAGGTGTGAGTGTACAATAAACACACGATCATAATCACATAATTTTTTAAACATGGCGAAGACAGCCATTAGAGAGAAGCGTCATGGATCTCAGAGTATAGGTGTGATTCTCCAGCAAGACAACACACGTCCTCACACTAATAAACAAACTCTTGAAGCCATGGAGAAAATAAGCAGGGAGTAACTGTCTCATCCTCCATCTGGTTTCCATTCGTTTAGTCCACTGAAGGGGTCATATAACGTCTGAAGAAGTTCCAAATTAACGAGAATGTAAAAAATTTTAGGGCAATCAGCCCAAACGCCAAGAAGAGAGTTATTTGCCCATAAGAAAAAACTGACAAACCGTTGGGGCAAATGAATAAATACTGGTGGGGATTATATTGAAAAGTAGGATAAGTCCTGTAAAAATAAACGGTTTTACCTCCAGACTAATTTGTCTTTCTAGTTATTCCACAGTGTTCGATTCCACACTAGTTATTAAATAATGTTACATTATTTAATGATATTTTAAAGCCTTATAACACGAAAATGGAAATAATTTAAAAATTAACAATGGAACTTATTTAATCATTTAGAAATTCAAGGAAGCATAAACTTGGCACACTTGATTTGAAGAACAAATCGTCAGGTGAATTGCTGGTTCAATTGATTCTCCCAATAAAATATAGAATATCTGTAGTTTAGTTTGTTTGAATACTATTAAAATTATTTTCAGCTTCAATAACTATAAACAATAATAATAAATAAAATATTAATTAAATAAGAAAAAATTAACATTACACACAAGCTTAACTGAACGGAAGTGTTCTCCGGCAAAAGACCCAAAGACTAATTGTGTGTACGTACCAAAGAAAACAATTGGTTTCAACAACCATAATGGTGAACTACCAACAAACTGATAGTATGATTTTGCATAAAAAAGCCACATCTAACCAAAATCAAAAATTACGACGTATGATAAGCTCATCTAATAACTTGATCGACCATAAAATACACAGATAATAATGAGCCACTTAAATGGCAGTATACGTTGAAATAAATTAACAAAAATAAACAAGAAGCACTTTTTAAAGGATACGTCCATGACAAGATATATGTCTGATGAAATTTGATTAAGGAAAATCCACATATAATAGCTACTTAAAATTATAACCTAAGAAACAACCTATATATAAACAATTCAAAATTGTAATATACCATTAATCTGTTAGTAAAATAAAATATTATCATAGTGAAACTGATATAAAACAAAATTGTATATTTGGAAATCATTATGAACAATGAAAAAAAAGGAAATGAATACTGAACGTTTAACTGTTAAAAAAAATCACCGAACTCTTCATTAAATAGATGCATTCATGAAATACAAAGTCGTACTTCAAGAGAGAAGTTAAGTTATGTTTTCAAGTTTTTAGAAAAAAATGTTAATACTATTTTACGTTACTTGTAAGGAAAAAAGGCAAAATAAAATGTTAGTTTCCTTATAGGAGATGAATATCTCAATTGAGAACTATTTTAAGGATACAAATAAAGCCCCAAAAAATCCATTAGTGAGAATTGATCTTCTATTTACGAAGTATTTCTTCCATTGATAACCAACTCTGATCATTATGAGTACCTGAAAGATTCAAACATAATATAAATGTCATTCTAGACATCCAAAACAAGCATATAAAAAAAACATTGTTATTTTCACAGCTACTTTTATCTTAAGCAAGTTTTTTTTCACTAATAAAAGAATATCGTATTACTAATTTTTACCTTCTTTGAGATAATTACAACTAAGCCAAATCTTAAAAAACTAAACAACCATAAATTAGTCAAATTGCAAGGAATTCTGTAGACCCAATTGCAACTTACCCATAGACCCAAAATTGCAAACATGTAAAAAATGAAACCATAGAGTCCAGTTAATCCAAGAAGACCAGCAGTCCCTCCTGAAAGTGCTGCCATTGATGTCCTACAGTATTCCACAACTGCTGCATTATTACGAACAGAACCGAAGATATAAACTGAAACAGATTCATATCACACATCAGTTCGAATAAGCCTGCTTACTTACTTTTGGAATAACAATGCAACATTTACCACTAGATTTGTCAAGTTTGGCTTTAATCTTTCCCATATTCATTTCAAATACAAATCATTTGATAGATTACGAACACTGTTTCAAAAGCATTCTTAAAACTACCAAAGACGGGTTTAAAAGGTTACTTCTACCTTTAAACGAAGGTAATAGGTAGGTTATGGTTATCACAAACAGCTTTGGGAGTTGCCTTTGTACATTTACAAAATTTAATAAAATGGGAAATGAAGTTAAGTTATGAAATTGAATAGCTATACGTATACATTAAGATTAAACAAATGATTTCGATTAAAATGAATTCAAGAAGTGAATCCATTTCTACTAAATGGAATTGAAAAAATTAGAATAGAAAATGAAAACATTAAACTAAAAGCACCTATATCATTCTCGTCCCTTACATATTCAGCGTAAGCCATTTGTCAAACTACTTATCCACTTATCACGAACTGTGCATTCTTCGGTCCCTACTCCACTATGGATGAAGTAAAATCTTTTAAAGGTTAACTGAATTAGCAATTAACTCTGACTTCATTAAAACAGTTTCCTACATTCACTACTAGATTACGCTGACTGCTGTATATACAATAACTAAGCAACTTATTTTATCCATGATCAATTAATTTTTTTTCGGTAATTAAACTATTACGCACAGAACTTTACAATTTGTTCATAATTTAATTGTTAACGATTCATTACTTAATATAAAGAGAGCAGATATAAAATAATATATTTTTGTCTTTACCAATAAATATTATTTAAATTACTTAGGATATTCGACAATTAATCTCACATTGTAGTAAAAATTATTAAAATTAAGCTCCTACTACTTATTCGATCAGTAAAAGGAAAACAAAGAAGTATTATAAAATGTATAGTTTAATTATATTAAGTCTAATTTAATTTAATTAGTACGTAAGTGTTACATACAATTTGATGACATATAAAATATGTAATGGATCAGCGCAAGTGAGTTCTTAATTGAAATAAGCAGTAAAAAAGGCAGACCATATATTTCAATTAATTAATTTTATTTATTGAATATTAATTGAATTTAGAATATTATATATTGATGATTAATTGAACACTCCACATCTTTTTCATTTTTAGATGAAGTTTTCTAGATTCCAATGGAAATTCAAAGGTCTATCACATGTTTCTTGTGAAGGATAATTGATGGTCCGTACATATTCTTCCCCGTCAAAACAGCTAGGATTTTGTTGTTGTTGTTGATTTGGTTCAATGGAGTTGTTCAAGTCGCAAGCAATGAGCTGTTTACGATCCTTACTTTATATAAGTACAGACTTCAGGTGACAAAGAAATCGAGGAAATGGTCTCTTATAAAATGGGTTGAAGTGGTGTACGCACCACATCAGGGGTTAGTAATATACTGGATGAATCTTCAAGGTATGTTTGAATAGAAATATTCGATTTGATGTGTCAGGAGGTCAGTTGAGGTTAATTCTTAAAAAAAAAATGTGCAATTTATTTTGATATAAATGCTGTGATGGCACAAGGAGAAAAACACTACAAAAGTTAGAGATTATTCTGCCATAATATTTGATGCTGCACGACCACTAATATGACTAATAGTCTAATATGACTCGGAGTAAAAGCACGGAACGGAAAGTATGCTTTTTCTCCATGGAGGAGTGGTCGGACATTTTACATTTTCCTTAATCAGATATCTGTTTTAATTAAGGTATTAATAATACCTGCTATATGCATCAACCTGGTAAAAGCATCATGTCTTTTCTGCAGGTTTCAAAAGCTACCTCCATTTCAATGAGCCATTTACTGCTGATATATCAACAAGAAAAATGAAGGGGAGATTGAAAAATGGCAGTTTTTGGTTAAAGTCAGTGGTCATGTCAGCAAATTATTTATTTGCTAATGGCATCTGATTTGGAATACCATAATTATTTCTTTATCGTTATAGTAATTGGGCAATACCTTCTGTAAAGAGTATACACCTAAAAAATTAAGTTCAGGCATGGTGAAAACGTATTTTTCTAAGTTAATTGGGATGCTACTAATTATTTTTTAATGGATTTTTTTAACAAATAGTTGTTCCAAATGGGCTTACGTTTGTTCTTTGATAGCACCAACATCCATCAATGCCATCGATACAGACAATGGTTGGGTAGTGGTGACTACCATGTCCCCAATTCTCTGAAATTATTGTGTCAAGCTGCATAATCGAAAGTATTCTCGAAAATTAGAAAAACCCGAAACGTAGTCACAGCAGTTTTGGGATCATTTCCAGCTTTTACATGAGTTTGAAGGAAGGCTTAGTGGACATTTGTTTTATTGTGCCGAGCTGTTCAGTATTAAAGGAATGGGATACCTTAAAGCCTTAAAGCAATGGTCTTAGGTGTTTAGTTGTCCAGTGTTCTCAAATAGAAGTCCATGACCAGTTTTCATTTTAACGAGGTATAGTGGGCTCAGAGACTATATCTATCACTCACTTGGTTCTGAGACATACCATATTAAAGCACTTGATCAACAACTGCTAAATTTCCTGTCACATTTATGTTAATAGTTTGAAATAAAGAAATATGAATAATTTTATTTGTTCCATGGAGACTTGTAAAGTTGCCTGAGTAATGCACGGAGATCGTATAATTTCATTTATTCCACAATTATTCCTTCAAAACCAGTTGTTTTCGAACAACAATATTCAACAAAACTATGTTGAATAGAAGGTAATAACTACTCTAATGAAAGATCCAGCAATTGGGGAACTGAACAAGTTTTTCGTGTAAAAAGTTTCAGGTGTGCTGGATTTGTTAGTTACTTTAATAGCAAGAACATTTTAGGTCCTCTTAATCGTAAAAGAATACTCCAAGTGTTTTTCTTTCAATATTGGAGTGACATAAAACCTAATGTGTGTCGATCTCTCCGTGTGTAGCTGTTCAACTAAGATCATCATTTCGGGACACTTTATTGCATTATTTGAAAAGTATTACACCATTTACTGAGGCAAAAGTTATAAATGAATGCCTATTAACTTTCTCAGAAGGACTTATGATAAGTTTAACAATCAAAATTCCAATAGAAAATTCAGATTATATATCTGCATTCATTTATAGTAAGTCTGTCGAGTCAGCTACTATGTTAATAATTAAACAATAAATGAAGTTTATCTAAAGTTAACAAACACATTAACTGTTAGGCGTTAAATAATTTTTTTCAATGAAAAAACTGGTTTTCAATGAATAACCAATCCAGGGTAGTGTTTTTTATGAAAATATTAGTTAATTTCCGTAGAAATCATTATATTTCTAGTAGAAAAATCACAAGGATTAAATCTGTATGGAAAAATAGTGGAATATATATGGAAATGGAATACATACAATTAGGTGATAGATCTGTAACAAAATCTATACCAAATAGTACTGACCAAAATATTTACATAGTAATCTTCGTATCCATCATTACTATTGCACTATTATATTGGCTAATCAATAATTAATTCGATAACAATGACTCCTTTGTTCATTAGAACAACACTCCATTTACAAACAAATGACCATTTCACCTAATTGAAATTGCCAAAAACAGCTGCATGTGATATAATGTGTGAATTGCATTATAAATAAATTGCATTTTGTCTTAAAAGAAAAATACGTAGAGGATATCTTTTGAGGAACACATATTTTTTCCATATTGAAATGATAACCTATAAACTGACTAATTCCTTTTTTGACAGAAAAGCCATTACGATTAATAATATTAAGTAAAACAATTTAATAAAATATTAAGTAATTTATTTTAAAAAAGTTACAATTAAGGATAATTTACCGCAATTAAGTTTGAAATGTTTCAGCCCAAGGGCCATCTGCCTCCGTGGCGCAATCGGCTAGCGCGTTCGGCTGTTAACCGAAAGGTTGGTGGTTCGAGCCCACCCGGGGGCGATTCTTTTGCATCCTCTGCTCAAAGAACATCAACAGCAGAGCTCATTCATCCGTCATGTTTATAATGAAAGAGAAATTTAAGTCCTTAATAAACACAACTTAGTTGCAAATTTCTAAATAAAAATTACATTTGAATGTTCTTAGGGAAAAATACGGAATGGTTCCTAAAAACTGGTAATATTTACTTATGCAAAAAAGAAACAACAGTTGAATGAATGCCAGAAGAAAGACGTCGTTATACATAAAGTACCCATTGGTAAAAAGATGCATTTTTCTGAATAAAACATTAGTATATCTAAGAAAAATGAATAATGTTTAGGAACGATTGAAAAGTAAAATTATTATTCCTAAGGTAGCTTAGAAAATTAAGCCTCTTTACCGATGGAAAATTTATAAATATTGTTATTTTATAATTTCAAACGACGAGAAATTACTATCTACTAAATGCAGTAGTATAAAATTGAGTAATAAATATTTCATTTCAGTTTATATTTACATATATTCAACATTGTTTCTAGTTTTCATAAATTGAGACGTTCTTGTGGCAGAATGTCAATGAAATACATAAATGCAGAATTAGAAATGACGTCCTTACCAAAAATAATTATAATATCCGAATAATAATTCATACATTAGATTTAGATAAAGTTTTAGCCATTGCTACTGCCTTTGTTATAACATTTAGGCTCCATTTGTATTGTTGTATTAGGCTTCCTTCAAACCAAATTATCCTAATTACAAAATAGTCAAAAGCAATATTCACTAGATTTATTAAATATTAGACTTAACAAAATCATTCCTCAAATTCATGTGTAAATTGAGGATGATCCCCAAAATAAGAACCATTAGAATATTCTAAAATCATCAAATATTGTATTTATATAAATATAAATGAATGTTTTTCTGTATGTCTCTTATGCTTTCCTAAGCCGTTTATTCGATTGCAATTAAAATTAGGGAAAGGTTGGACGCATGCCCGCGGTGCTTTCTGAGTCAATGAAACTATGTTCCAATAGAAAATTCAGATTATAAAAAAGATATGTCATTACTTTTATCTTTTGAGATAAGGTTTATAGTCAAGTATATTAAACTTAAATTAATTTTAAAAAAAGGAAAATTACACACACTTTGATAAATTTTGATTCCTATACTCTCAATGGACTCACTCCCAACTGGTTTGTACAATGTTAATTTAAATTTGAAAACTATAATGTTTTAATAAAAAAAATACAAAATTGTCTTGTATTATAACTCAATATTACATGGGAATTAAATGGTGTTTTAAAAAAAATTTGAGGAACGCTGAGAATAGTACAAAGCTATAATATCAGAAAAAATTACTGGAAAAATTACAGAATTAACCTTTAGTAATGTTGGTACAAAACTAATGTTGGTTATTAGAATTAGTAGTAGTAATACTGTCCGCCATACCTCGTAAATTCTCAGAAAAGCTCGACCGGTTTCGGGTCCGACCGGATCCCATCTTCAAGAGCAACTAACTGACAGCTAGGACAGTATTACTACAAATTCTAATATTACTAACCTCAGTGGAACTAACCCACTAACTATATTTAATGTTGGTTAGTAATAGAATAGTGAAAAAGAGCTAAAAGGTTTTTTCCTCATTAAATATGAAATGAAAAGAATGCAATGAAATAGCATACGTTTAATACAAAACAGCTCTTGTAATAAAGATTATAATTTTTCAATAGGGTTAGTAATTCAGAGACCATTTCTAAACTATAGTGCTGCAGCCGGAAGAATTATTAAGAGACTCTTCTTCTTCCAAACCATGAGTCTTAGAATTATATTGGATGCTCAGGAGGTAGAAGCGCTAACCCAATTTAAATTTTTTAGACACCTAGGGGAAGGGAGAGGAAAAACAAGTATAAAGCCACAAAGATCGTACACTATACTAAGATAGATCACATAGCTTGTATTTATGCATACACAAGTTTTAGGTTCTTCTGTAAATGTATTAGAATAATCCATGCTTGTTATACGTAACATCCTAATATTAGGAACAAGCAATGTGTAGAAAAATATTGTCATGTGTATTCAAAATAAGCAATAAACATCTTGTTATACCTGCTATCACTAGATCACCAAAGTTAAGGAATATTGGACGCAGGTACCATTTGGATGGGTGACACCTTGCGCTGTCACGTCCTTGCTAATGTGTCTCAATTAATGACGAATATTGGTAGAATCAGAAATGAGACTCAGTTTTGCTTCTTAGGTAGTATACATGAGAAGGTAACCTATAAGTGTGGGCGTTGGGTACAAAAAATCAAGAGGATAATCGAAAAAAAATCGTTGTAAGATTCAGCAGACCAGCTAATGGAAGGCGGTGAAATCATTTCATGGAAGCACGGTGCTATACCCAAAGACTGCAGGAGTCGACCGGAGTTTGTAGTATGCAAGAGCAGAAAGAGTTGCAGGAAGGTTTATACATCCATATACATTACTCAGCGCAGTAGCACATTAATTTTCACCATTGAAAATGGTATATTTTTGTGTCATGAAGAAGAGTCATGTGTGTCGTAAAACTGGCTGATTTGAGATAACTTTTTTAATAAAAAAAAAGACTCAGTTAATGTAAAACGGCTTTGTAGAGTTTTAGTCTCTACATTGCATATCCTGGTGAAAAATTCTGATCAAGTAATTTTGAAAAGAATTGTTTTGCTTATATGTCACCGTATTCCGTGAGTCAAACAAATGTAAAAAAAAACATTGTCTTAGAGCAGAAAAAATTGTAAAAAAATACCAAAATTATCTTTAAAACAAATTACAATATAAATTGATCAAAGTCATGTCGTTACTTTTATCATTTGAGATAAGGTTTATAGTCAAGTATATTAAACAAATTTATTTAAAAAAGGAAAAATTACACATAAATAATGAAAATAATACATTATATACAAGCTATAAAAAAAAATATCAGTCGTTTTCACTGCATGTTGGCGACGAGTTCATACCACTGCCTGAGAGCGTCACTGAGGACATAGGGCAGGTTACCAATATCTCTAAGGATTATGTAAAAAGGGAAAGGGAAACTGTCCATGTAAGGTGAAATTTCAATTAGTTTCTTGCCTTCAAACTTTGGCATTCTGATGTCTAATATTGAATCCTGCAATAAATAAACAAATTTATTCTCACAGATCATTTAAGAAATATACAAATATTTTACTAAATTTACAAAATTTCATAAACATTGATATTATTCAAAAGAAAAAAAACTTCAAGGATTTATTGAATTACAGTAAAACAGCAAGCAAGCAAAATAAAAAAAATAGTCTAATTAAATACCATTATATAAATCATATATTCTAAATCCAAACAAAATCATAATTTTCAATTAAAATTAGAGTGGACTGACTTTTCGGAAACAGCAACAAATTTCTATTTACTTGGTTAAAGCAATATTTTGTAAATTCAATGTGTAAGCAAAGTTATGGAGTTTTATGCTGTGTTTAGCTAGCTACACAGGTGTATACCTAAAATAAGAATATACAGTTTTTTTTAGGTGCCTGGTACTGTACTAAGTAAGTCTTATTAGTTGATTTCAATTTCGTTTGCGTTTATCATATTTGCTCGCTTTAAAAAAGTGAATCCTACCTATTCACGTGCTAAATAAAAACTATGCGTAGAATAAAATCAAATTTGAGCATCTGAACCTACAAAACGTATAAGAAACTCCAGATCTAAGGACAGTGATGGACTGTATAAATAATGATATTTTCTACTATTCTATAGTTTTTAATAGCATTTTGGAATATCACGCATCATCTCTGAATTTTTATGAAATAAATACCCGTCGAAGACGGGCACGTATACTTACTGTAATTGGATATAAGGTTCAATAATTTCTCAAAGTGAGATCAGGCGTGCTTCAAAGTGATGCACTTTCTGTCATTTTATTTATTATCGTAATTTATTTATTATTCCAACCTAATTTGTAAATAATTATAATTATGATTTAACTAACTCTTTGCCTATGTCCTGTAATTATGCTCACAGACAAATATCTTGTCATCATTAGCAGGAGTGAAGCAGCATTAAGGGAGAGTTAGTACTATTCATAGATGAGGCATTAACATGATTCCACTAAGAAAGAGAGCAATATACTACAAATGTTATTGACACCAAGCAAGAGCCATAAATCCCCTTATATTTGTTAATTTTAACTTTGACAGTATATCTTGCTTCAAATGTGTGGGTTCCTCCATCAACAATGAAAACGAAGCAAGCACCAAAATCTACAGAAGAATAATCCCCGAGCAGAGGATACCATCTAAATCTCAAGATAATCAAATTATAGGTCTTGTTGAGAAGAACAAAAATAAGATTATATAAAACAGCTATTAAACCAGAAGTCACATACGGAGTTGAGACTTGGTGTATATCACAAAATAATTGCCAAAACTTAAAAAAAAAATTAAAAGAAAAGTAATTAGGAGAATCTCTGGTGCAACACAAGTTAATGGAGCGTGGAAAATTAAATGTTGAGATTGAAGGCTTGTTCAACAATGGAAATAATGCCGATTTTATGAAAACTTATATTAAGATGGTTCAGGTCATACTACAAGGATGGGACAAAAATCTACAGAAATGGAATTATATGGATATGTCCTTCAACAAGAAGAGAGAAAACAGGAAGACATAAAAGTAGTTAGGAGGACGGGATTCAGAGGGATGTAAGAAAGTAGGAAATACGAAATTTGATTGGAGAGACTCAGGACAGAGAGAGATGGAGGAGGGCCAAGGGGCCAAGAGCCATACTTGACATGTAGAGCAAAGGAGTAGTAATTAAATAGGATTTACCTTACAGCTAGGGTTGTCTATAATTATAAAAACCATTAAGACATTTCTCAGAGTCGCTGATCTGACGGCTTTGCGAACTGTCTCTTCACCTTCAGACATCACTCCTCGTCCATCTGATATTATCACCAAGAGTTGCGCTAAATCTGCAGTTGTCTTTCGTCGGAATGAATACAACATTTCTGCAGCAAAGTCAACCAAAGCTCCAACTTTTGTATACCTTTGTTCGAATGAAAACTCTTGGATTAGTCTGAAACAAAATTATATATAAACAAACTATTTGATATCAACCATTTCCAAAGAAAGTTAAATCAATTTTATGATCGAGATATACAACTCCAAAGAATCTGAGTGATTATTAGTTTTCTTTAATTAATGAATAAACCACTATTCCATTCCAAATATAGTTTTCAGGCCTCCGACGTCTGAAATAGCATCTCATCAGGATTGTTGAACATAGAGAGATGGAGCTTTATTGCCCAGTGTAACCTGTGAGCTCTAATAGAACAAATAGAAATTATTAATGATTTACGTCTTAACATGCTTAAAAATATTGATGTCTCTTATATATATAACATTAACATGTACTATCTCAAGAAACTGATATTTTTTTAGCATAAATATTATCGTAGTTCGGCAAAACTTCAACAGCTGTGAAAATGAAATCATATACGTGTGGGTGAGGAAAAAACATGATAACAGCATTTTCTTTTTAATAAAACGAGACATTTAGTCTGTCAAATAAAAAAGCAGCTAAAGGTTCATATACCTGGCTCCACTTTGTTCGTTGAAGTTCTCTCCGAGCTGATGAAGGATCTTTACATTTTCGCCGAAACTCAAAATAGACAGATCTCCAGACTCAATAAGTCCCAGTGCTCGACTTACTAACGCCAATGACTCAAACGCAAGCTAGAGAACAATATTAATTTTTAGAAAAAGAATATTATTTTAATTATTAACTATTTTAATATATATAATTTTTTTTAATTTTTATTGCTTTTTAGATGCCACATTGAATAATGTAAAGAAATGTAATAAATGAGAAACTCTTTCTATTTATAGAAGAATAATTAAGGCGAAGGTCCGCAAATGTTGGCAAAATACAGTAACAAAACAATAATAATTTATCCTGGCGTAAAAATAAAAATGTTCTAAGATCAAATGACATGTATAAATGGTAGTACACATAAGCGGTTATATACATTGTCATATAATTTATAAATATATTATAACTGTATACATTATAATATGCATATAAACATAACACGAACATAAACATATAATTGTTAAATATATGAATACAGTTAAAGCTATTATAAACTATTCTTTAAAGTTCGCTCCGTAATTCTATAAGCACAGTACTCAATAACCAACCCTATTTTAATTATGTTATTATAAATTATTATAGTAAACCAATGCCGATGAATTTCGATTAGCGCACATGACAATATATCTACAAAAACTGACAAATGAACATGGAATTATGAATTATTTACATTTCGTAAATTTCGGAAACAAATCTAAGAAATCCACAAAAACATTGTCTGGTATTTGGAACTAGGAGAAAAAGGGTTTGAAAACAATAGTGAAAACTTCAAATTGTAACAGTGAAAGTGTAAATCGGAAAAATTATTTAAAAGGAAAAAGCTATTGTTCTAGAGTTGGAATGAAGTGATATTTATGAGCTGATAGATAGTGATAAACAACCATGGATTTAATAATGATTATAACAGAGGTCCTATCTTCAGAAGAACATCGTGAAGAGTAGTCTGAACTCTTATTTTCTAGATCCTTGAATGGTTTGCGGAAAGTTTTTGATATCTTAGAAAAGTTCTAGTTGTATAAAGGATAATGAAAATCTAAGTGAAAGACCTGATAATTTAATTAATTCAAAGAAGGGGGAAGTTGATTGTAACTAGCTAATTTTGGATAAATTCAAACAAGGATCAAATAACCAAACCTTGAAATGTTTTCAAAAATTCCCATTTGGAATAATCAAGATGAAATAATAAAGTGTGAATTTTACGATAAGTGCAGCATTGGTTTCTTTGTGTCTATTTTCATTGTGATAAAGATATGTAGCGATTTGCTAATTTTTTTTTTATAATTGAATCCCTATGGTACACATAATATATAGACATTTGTCTTTATGCCATATTATTATAAATATCCCTCATATTTCTTCACGACGCGTGACGGATTTTTATAACATGATGTTTACTAATCTCTGTGATATTAACAATAAGCATGAATTTGTGTTTATGTTCAGATAAGATTTTAATGAAACCAAATAACACATCACAACGCATTTGTATGAAAAATAGACCTTGGATTACAGATTAATCGTATAAAACTATTTAATAATTGAATACTCTGAAAAACACTTCTCCATTTTATCATCTCAATAGTCACTTCTCTTTCTTTGTACCATTCTGACCACATAATAGTAATAATAATAACATTCTAAACAAACCAATTGTTTAAATTACAGTTTTTTTCTTTAAATATAATCTAAATAGCTGGTAAACCAAAACTATTAACAATTAGTATTAATTCGATGTACACAAATATACTGGATCACAGAAATTATAAATAATTGAATTACTTATATAAATTTTAGATATTCTTTATCCAAGGTTTAAGATGTTTAATGTATGAAAGATTGTATCATGATAAAGTTCAATGTGTGTTTCGTGTAGATTTTTAAGAGCAGTTTCAACAGCCTTCATTATGCTGTTATCCTATTTCCTTGAATTATGGATTAAGTGAAAATGGTTTACGGTACAAAAATGACATTTAGAATAAAATGAAATATAGATGATTCAGAACTGCTATTTCCATTTATTTATGAAAAAAAAATATGATCTTAATAACAGTTTTGAAAGCACTCTAAAATGCATAAGTAAGATAGGTGTGTGAGTCAAAGTTCTAGCTGTACAAAAATACTTCATCCTTATACGGTAATTCTTCAGTCTGCCCCAACTTGACACATGAACTGAGAATCCTCATCTCGCATTTATTCAATCACATGAAATGTAGTATGTCCTTATTAAAATATTTTTATATGAGTTTCACAACTCATATAAAATTTGAAAGAGTATGGAAATAATATCCCGGTTATTCTTAACATACCATTCATTCTTCTTCTTGTTGAGGAATGTGAAAAATAAAACTATAGTCTAACGACTTCTAAAGGTGACATTTGATTAGCTACGACTTCTATTCATTGTGATTGCATTCTAGTGATTTCACTTAGTAGTTGTGAAAACCATATAAATATATTTAACCATCAAAAGCATACACATTGATTATGTTTTTTCATAACTAAGAAAGAAAAAGTATATGCCATACATTTTTCTTACAAATTAAAAGTAAAAAAAGTTAAATCCTGTTTTGTAATCGCACTCTCTTAAAATAATAAAGATCAGAGAGAATTATTCAAGGGATCGATCAATTGTTCCATTTGCAAATCAGTTTATTATAAAATTAAAAAGTTGGTATCATTAGTTTAGCCCAGTTATGCAAACGACACAATAAGCAGTCGTGTGATTTTCAATGAAAGAAGTCATAGTGAAATAAAGGCTACTAAACAGTCTACCAAATAATTCTAAACATTTAAATTAAAAATTAACCAAAATAAAAAAAACCTAAATGTTTTAGTATATATTTGTCCTATAACTTTGGCAAAAAAGCTGCAATATTTAGTCAAAGATTTTATTTATATTATTGTAAGGAGTATCAAATAATTATTCAATTTGCTTTTCATATTCCACATTCCAATTCACTCTGATTGAGGGTTTACAGATGAAAAAAATATTTCAGGTCAGCTAATACTCTTAATAATTGGATGGAAAAAAAATTTCCAGAAGAAAAGGATTTTTGAAAGAAAATGCTTATTACCTCTTTAGACTGATTGTCTGCCATACTCGAGGAGTCATCAACAGCTAAAATAATCTGATATTCCCTCTTTGAAGGTTTTGTTCTTCTCAACCAGATCTTATCCTTCCTAAACTGACTAGCAATATAAGGAATAACCTGAAACAAATTTTTCTCTTAATATTCTTGGAAAAAGTAAGGACCTTGAAAGTCAAAAATGAATTAATAAAAATATAAACTAATACCTCTTACTCTGGGAGTTCCAGTAACTTCATAATATTATTTCATATAACATCCAAACCATTTTCATGAATATTAATAGTTATAACAAATATTTAGAAATATATTATTTTAAAAAATGTGTATAACAAGGATATTAATGAAAAAAAAAAAGATAGCACTTCAGTAAGATGACTGAAGTGGATTATTTTATGGTTTTTTGAACTTTTAATTTAGTAGAACAAAAAACATTGCTTTTTTTCAAAAAATTATTTTTTAAGGACACTAGATTAGCTAACCGGGATACTCGAAATTCCTTTTGTATTTCTAGGGGCGATTTGAGTAGGACAAATTAGGCATGGAGAGTGAAATCTAGTACATCAATGTACTTTTGTTAAGTATTCTAACGTTCTACACAACTACAATAAACTAAGTACTATCTAAATATGAATACTGTGAATACAAAGGCGACTATGGTCTGTGCAGTCACCTTCCTCATGTTGATTCTCCTGCCAGTTCTGAAGTCACCCTTTAGACTGGAAGCCGTCGTCGGTTCCAAGACCAGGCGGAGCTGCTCGCTTAATTGACGAGCCAGTTCTGAGGTCACTCCACACAACCTATCCCATGCAAGGCTTGCTTCTCTCAGGGTCGGGGGCTGCTGTGAAGTCAACAAACATTTATCTCAACACTATCTTACAGCAGCTTACACAATTGTATGAAAATACTTAAAAAAAATAATCAAGTACAAATAACTTACAAAACTTGTACTTGTACCTTAAATGTTTTTTCAAATAATGTTTACCGCTTCTTTAGCATTATTACCAATTAAATTTGATTGAAATTTTATTCTTATTTGTTACCAACATAATTATTTTGAGTTTAACTACAATACAAAAATTTAAATTATTAGATTATCCTCAGAATTGATGATATGTTTTATTTACTTTTGTTAAGGGTTATGAGTAGATAAAATAAATTTTAAATTCCTAAGTAATTAATTACTTCATTAAAGTAAAAAATTACATTACAAAGTGAAAAAAAATCAATTTCTTTTTATCGTTTATTAGCGAAAGGGAAATCTAAAAATTGATTTGATAACTATATTCATGAGAATTTATATTGGTTACATATAACCAACTCAAACAGTCCAAGGTCAGTCGTAATCTTACAAAAACATGTTTGTCTGTAGTAGTGAAGATTGTTATTCAAAACTTGGCCGTGACTTTGATCTTAATATGGGAGGCAGAAGATATTGCACTGAGGATGGCGGACTGGCGGCAGGTTTGTCTGTTCCAAGTCTGTGCTATGACAGTTACTCATCAAGAATCCCTACCATAAAGGTAGAATCTAAGACTCTCAAAGTAGAATTGATCCGGTTAATGTGGCTCATCCATAACTAAAACGGGTACCAAATAACTAAATTAATGACCTAAAATTTTTTTACTTGGAAAAGTGAAAACCTATAAGTATGGAATTTGAATACAGAAACAGAAGTTTAAATTTAGAATATATTTCCTAACTATAGAAATTTTTAAAACTCTAAAATTGCGGTAAACAAATGTTATAGTTGTAAAGCATACATATTTAAGAACTGTAGAGTACTTTTCATAGTTAAGGAAAAAATATCTTTCAACAAAAACCCACGAAAGTAAGTCAGCCTATAACAGTTATGCAATGTAACAGATAAAATGTTGCTATCAAATAGGTTCTGATGACAGCTAACGGATTTTTAGATATCAAACATTCCATTTTTAGGTAATAATAAAAGAGACTAATCAAATTTAATTGGGAATTATGTCAATGGAACGTTAAATATTACTTGCTAATATAAGGAGACTAAGTACCTGATTCCAAGAGGAAAGCTGATTTCTGAGCTGATTTCTTAAGTCTAATATCCGAGCTTCATCCAATATGGGCACCGTGTCTCCCATTTCGGACAGCTTAGTGTAGAAAGTACTTTCAGAACCCCTACTCACTGTCGCAGTTTCAACAAATTCACCTTCAATCTAAAAAAAAAAAAAAAAAAATATAACAAAATATCGAATAAAAACTATTTTCATCTGTTCAATAAACATTCGCTTAGCACACAAATTGACCTATTTCACTACTTTCAAAGCATTTTCTTATATGTCTTCAAGCAGCTGAAGAAATATCCAAAGGGAATCAGAAGCCAAATCATGGCCAATAAAAACACGAGTCATTCGTAAGAAAGGTTATAACCTTTTTTTAATTTTAAAGGAATATCTTTAAGGACTACTTTCCGAAGGAAAACAGTGGTAAGTATTATTTTGATATCCTGGCCATATTTCTTCGACAATTACTGGTGAAATGTTGATAAGGAATGTTCAATCGAACATCTGACCTCACGACATCAGATTTCTGCTAGAATCCTGAACCTTCCTACTTACCAAATCTGATTCTACGTAATCCCCAACGTTCCACCTTCTGGAAACCAGTATACTAAAAGTGATAAAGCCAGAAGTAAAAGAAAACCATAAACCTATTGATACCAGTTACACTTCAAACAGAGTTTAAAGAAGCTGTGTACTGTCTGCCAGAAATCCATTAACCTCAATCGTTAGCATACTGACAAAAAATATTGACCAACAAAGAAAAAAGAAAATTTTCATGTTGTTCAACATTCTTATAGTTAAAAAATCAACCTAAATATTATTAATTAATATTAAAGTTATGTTTAATAATAACACAGGTACAATATGCAATAAAAGGAAGATTAACATATATTTTTTACGCAAAATTTAAGTTTAGCATAAAAAAGATATATTAATATTTATATTTAACATAAGAAAAGATATATTCCGACCAGTAAACAAAATTAGCAGTATTAAAGAAAAAAATTGATGAAAATTACCATATGTGCTTTGCTTTTAATTTTTTTCCCCCCTAGCTTTTGAAGTAACCGTAGCAATTGTTTTTTTTGTGTTATTTAACACCAAAATTACTTTACAAAATAAAATAAATTGAATATGAAAAGGGGGTTTTTAAAAAAACAGGAAATCAACACAAATTATTCCTAAATATTAAAAAAAAGTCCAATTCTTAAGGAGCGGATAAAAGACGAATTTATATTAGCAAAGATACCCCACATTACCTGAGCGGAAGTCTCTTCCATTACTTCGCCTTGACCTTCCAGAGTTCGTTTTTCTTTCATTTCATTGCCTTTTCTGCTTTCAGCTTCTTTCAAGTCTTCTGTTTCAATTTTAGAAGTGTCTTCGACAGCCTCAATTTCTTCTACATCATTAAAACAAAGATTTTTAAGTCTTTAACGAAATTTTAAAGAGCTTTAAGTCTTTAACAGCGTCATGTATATAGTATTAGATCCTTTACATTCTACATTTACAATAATCATACATTGACAACGTTCACTGTAGTACTGTTAAATTTTCATAATAATGACATTTTTACTTAATGCCATAATATAAATGTAATCTACCGAAATATTATTATATAATATTGTAACATGGATACTATTAATTAAAACAAATTATTTTACCCTTGATTAGAGAACCTTATTGAATTAAATCTATTGAATTGAATTAAAACATTAATTCTATGGCAGAAAAAATAGATGAAAGTTGCTGCAGAGGTGTACCTTGATCAAGTTCCATGGGTTCTTCTCGAGTCAGTTCTTCACCAGTTTCGTCCTCTTTAGCAGGAACTGGTTGCTTTTCAGCTTGTTCCTGGCAACAAAATACATTCATAAAACCAAAAATAAAAATAATAAAAATTTCATTGTTATCGAAGTTCCAGTCAAATTAAATATAATATCACAGATTTTCAGAGAAAGGAATTTTGTTGTAATGTACCGATCCATTTATTTAATAAAAGTTTAGATAAATTAGAGAATATAGACTATTATATATAAAATAAAAAGATTTCACATAAACACGTGAAACAACAATCAATGATTAAACCACAATAAGAATGGGAAAACAAGACTAAGATCTTTCAACCGTAACAAGCGGTCTTCGTCAGAGTCAAAAACCCAACTGAGTTGGATTTTTGACTCTGACGAAGACCGCTTGTTACGGTTGAAAGATCTTAGTCTTGTTTTCCCATTCTTATTGTGGTTTAATCATTGACTATTATATATATATATATAATTACATAATTAATTAAAACGGTTTCACAAATGACGACTTGTCTTCGGTGCGGCTCACATCTTTCTACCTGATGACAACGCAGTCGAAATATAGTAGTGAGTTTTTGTGATATCTTTTAAGTGTGTTCTTTCTCTGAATTTAGTATATATATATATATATATATATATATATATATATATATATATATATACACGGGTATATATACAATTACGAAACAATGGATACCACAGGGTAGAATAAATGAAGATGTAAATATAAATAACAAAAACAGAAGGATAATATGTAGTAGTAGTACCTCAGTTGCAGTATCAATGGTTTGTGTGTCATAGTGACCCTCCGACTCTCGGATGTGCTGGTACATTTCTGCAGAATGGTCTTCTTCCATACTTTCGCCTTCCCGTTCCTCTGAGCCTAATTCACTTCCTATGGTCTTCAACTTCTTCTTCACCGGTTCGTTCAAGTCACCTAAAAGGAAATTTTATCAGATGTTGAATTTATTTCTGAAATAAACATTTGTATTCCAATGGCTAACAAAAAGTATTCCGTGTTTTTTTTACTTGAAGAATATTTGATGTATTATTGATCCCTTGGTATAACATATTTAAACTGTACTTTTAATTGAGAAGAGTGATATGAAATGAATGAATGAGAGCACACTAATTACCCAAAGTCCTCTGTTCATCGCTGACACCCGGCTTCCTCCTGTGCTTGGACTCCCCCTCCAGACCTCTCGTCCTGGCCTGCTTCGAGTCCCCACTGTGGCCTCCCTTCTTCTCATCTTTCACGTCAGACACTCCCACACCTTCTCCTTCGTTACCCATAGCCTCTGATTCGTCCTCCCCTTTATCTCCCTCATTCTCACCACTCCTTACCTTCAAATCAAATAACAAGCTGTATGAGTAAACATTTAATGTTATTAATTAAGCATTCATTAACAAAAGAAATACAAAACAGTACACAATGATATTTACCACATAATGAATACAACCAAACATCATAACACATTATTTTAGATTTTTAGTATCAATGTAGTAATATGAACAACAGAAGTAATTAATTCCAGTTATCAGTTCACTTTTTAATTACAAAAGCAAGTAATATATGTTATGAGGATCGACAACTTTTCTACTCAAAGGTTGAGTAGAACAGGGAATACCAACGACATCGCATATGGTGAGTACCAACACTTTCGACACGACGGGGGATTTCAAAAATTGCTTTTAACACCTGCATACAATGCTAGCGTTAACACTAGGACCATAGTCTAAACTTTCGTTCCCACCGATAAACGCACTAACTAATGTTACCCTCATGCAACATTAAAACATGTTACCCTCACGTAAACAATTTTGAAAACCTTACTTTATATTTAACTATAAAGTATAAATACTTTTTATGTTACTGAAACCAAGATTTGATTGGAAAGGACAAATGAAACTTCATTAAAATTATTTATATACAATAACACTAATAATATCAATCAACAATGTTAAGACAACTTTCTTGGATAAAAATAATTTCATAAAAGCAATAATTATTTTATATTTAGTAATTGCACATTAATTTTCTAAAGTAATATGAGGAATTTTATCATGAATTAAGATTGATCATTTTACCGATTGTACATTTAATTCACTAATTCATCAACTATCATTATGTTTTAGGAAAATATAAAATAGAATAATCTGTCACTAATTGAATTGAATCTGAAATTATTAATGTTAAGGGAACCATTATCAGATATTCAAAGAAATGCTTTCTGAGGAATATAGAGTGTGGCGCTTCTTAGGATTTTGTTTTGTAAAAGAAGGTAGAAGGGAGTGACCTGGTCCCTGGAGCCTCTCTGCTCACTAGCCTCTCCAGGAGTGGTGGCAGGCTTGTCTTCGGACCCCAAAGCTTCCTCACTTGTATCTGGCTGCACTGTCTCTTCCTTTTCCCCCTCCTCCACACCTCCACACTCCTTCTCGCCTTCTATATAACGATTTAAAATCAAGAAAATAATAGCAAATATTTTAATATACTTACTATATAACTATATATAAGATTATATGAGAATACCTTCGATATGAGGTCAAAAAATAAATGTCTATCTCAATCAAACAATTTTTAGCACAAACCCACATCATACATATGTAGTTAAAAGTAAGCAAGGAATGGAAAGAGTCAAGTTTTACCACCTTGAATGGGCACTGAATAAGAACTAAGTTATTCTGTGGATTCAAAGCGGAAATTATTCTAATCACAAACCCTAACTAAACACATCTGGTCATTCTAATACATGTAACTTTTAATAAAATTAAAATTTTTTCACTTACAGCAGTTAGAAAATGTAAGCATGGACTATTTTTTTAAAAGTAATTTAGTTTCACTACTTTGACAATGGTTTTAATAATCAAAATAATTATATAGTTTTAAAAGCATTTACAACTAACCGAAAGACTGGACACTTACATCACCTAAAAAAAACGTACACACCACATACAACTATTATGGCAATAATTGAAAACTTAACATAATTATATCTGTTTTCATATTACAATTTGCAAAGAATCAACACGAATTTATTCCTAACATCTGTCACCTTAATATATTTGCAGATGTATTGACATTATTAGCGTTTTCGTATGTTACTTTTCTAAAAGATTATAACGCTTGTTATAGTCCTGTTTGTAATAAAATAGTATTCATAAAATATACTTCATAGTATATTTTACAATTCAAGAAGAAATGACTCTTTATTTGTTTCGAGATGAGTCTTTATTTGTTTAGAGTAATCTTATGATACCAGTCAGAAAAAACTTTTCATTCCCAAATTATCAAAAATGACTAATCAACATGAGTATTTATATTTAAAGCAACCGGTCAGTCATAATAAAAACAGTTCAATATTAAAAACAAATTAACTTTACGTTTATCATCTTCAGTTTCTGCTTCTTCCTGACGCTGCTCTTTCGCATCTGATTTATTCCCCTCTTCGTCACTCTCATCATCAGAGCCACTTTCATTCTTTTTCTCACCAGACTCCTTCATATCTTCTGGTTCTTCGTCCTCACGTTCCTGGACGTCTTTCATTTCTAAACAAAAAATTTTTTTAGAGAGTATAATTAAGAAGACAAACATTTGTGAAATTCATTATTTTTATGTGATATTGAACAAATAAGCAATTTTAACAACGATGGATTTGTCAGCAAGTACTTACCATCATCAGGCTGCGTCTCCATTTGGCCTTCTAATTCTTGATCAGATTCATCTCCATCATTGTCTCCATTCAAATCCATATCATCATCCATATCCAAAGGTTCTATCTCAGGGTATTCCTGATGTTTCCCTGAAAAAAAAATTAGAGAATAGAAATAACATCTCTAGGTCTTTAAATCATACAACAATATTGGAAGCTTCAACATTCAAAGGAGAATATCATGATTAAATACCATACTACCTCATGGAATCTGAGAGAAAAATGGTTTTAAACTTAAGCAATCCGAGTAACCTCTATGGAACTTTTTGCATTTTTGGAAAACCAACTACTGAAAAACCCGAACCTAATGGATGCGGGTCGTCGTCCATATTAATTTTATGGATTAAAAATATCACCAGCAATATGTTTCTATAAGATTGGCAAGCAATCATGGTGGGTAATTTAAACAAACTTTACTCATTGAGCATGTAGAGATATGGACATTTTACCATATTAATAACAAATAAAATAAAAAAACAGTTAAATTATGTTCGAACTACGAAGTGAATACGTATAAAACTGGAGCGCAATATTGTTGGAGAGAAAAGGGGTACACTGTAAAAATGATGACAGTAAGTCTCCGTAAAGAGCGATGCAGTTCAAGAAGAGGTATGTCATTTTATTTAAGTTAACAAATTTTAGTTTATAAATAGTGAGCAAACTGATTTTTTTGAAGTGAAATTTACTATACTACAAATAGCACATACATATTTCTTCACTTTCTAATTTCCGATAACAAAACTAAGAAAGGATAAAGATTAATGTAAGAAGCGATATGGATTGAAAAGTCTTATGTGCAAATAAAAAGGTTTATTTAACAGTGTAAAGGGGTTTTATAAAACATGTAGCCCGTCCAATAATCTTAGATAGAATGATTCAGAATTCTAATACGATGTAGACTACATAGATAGCGGAAATAAATTTCAATCTTTAGCTCTTGTTACAAATAGTGTATGAAGTATTTGTCAAAAAATTTCGAAATCCAGACGAAAATGAAGTATGGACGACCCAACTTAAAACTATATTATTTCATATAAGATTAATTTCAAATTTAATAGTAATTAGAGGAAATTATTACATGAAAACAACACAACACGAGTAAAACAAAAAAAAAATCATGTAGAATAGAGTTTCATTAATTTAAATTAGAGCCTTCTTTTCTGATTATTATTTTTGTGTTTAATTTCTATTAAATTGAAGTGAAAGGTTCCCTCTGGCCTCAACATTTTCCCATCTGAACTAGAATCACAACCGTCACACGAAAACTGGTACAAATCCTGGCCAGCACAGAATAAGTTAAACCAAATGACGTGATATACACATCTTTATTGCTAGCCATAGATCTTCTATTCAATGCTAGATAATCTGTGTAGGATAGTTACCGTAATAAGGGTCAACTTGATCATCATCAGGCTCATCATCAGCAGGGTTGAACTCCTTCTCTTGAGTTGTCTCCCTCTCCTCAGGAGGCTCCTGGTCAGTCGGTTTTTTGTCATCCTTAGCACCCATTTCTTTGTCTTTACCCTCTTCACCCTTTTCACCACGTTGGTCTTCCTGCATTTCCTCATCCATTTCTTCAGTTTCTTCTTCATTTTCATCACCCCATATCTATTAAAAGAAAAAAAATGAAAAAAGAAAACTATAGTTTAATTACATACGAGTATTCAAGATTTGAAAAATCGCAAGAATTATTGATTAAAAAAAAAAAAAATAAATAGTACTTTTGCTTTCTGTTCCCCTATTGAATAAAGTACATCTAATTATCATCAATATCGAGGTTATCGCATCTAAAATTTGCTTTAAGATAAAAATGAAAAGTTCAAAATGATTATGATTGAACCAAATTTAAATGAGTTTGAAAATATAACTTTATATTCAGGCTACTTGATTTATGTTAATTAATAAGATACTTAAATATATATTCATTTAAGAAAACTGAAAAATAAGCAGATATGAATTTAGTAATGTAGGTCATGAATAAAATTAAGTAGGATTTCGATAATCTTAAAGAACTTATGAACTTATTATGTCATTCACACCGAAAATTAATATTATAATACAATTATAAAGAATCTAAATACTCCTGCATTCAATCTGTTGCTCGAAAATAGACATGGAGTTACTAGACGTCATACTTTCAGTAATGTGAGTAACAGTTATCAAAACAGCTTACAGCAGGGAAAGAAAAAACAATTTATTATAATAGTTCTCTCAGTTTCAAAAACCTACAAATTCAATAGGAAATGGGTAAAATAATGAAACGAGGATTGAAGTATTCACAGCGCTGTAACAATATTAGTCAGACCTTTCTTTAACTTTGAATAATAGCAGTCATCATTTATTCTGAAATATAATAATTCTCAATTTCAAGCAACAGATTTTGAAAATGCTGGCGGGGCGTATTTGCGAAAAACTTATTATTACACATAAATGAAACCAGTACCTTTTTGTCAAGCAGGTCAGCTGTATTATCAGTCTCTCCCATTTCCTTGTCAGCATCTTCATCTTCCTCTTGTTCTTCTTTTCCTTCTTCATCTTCTGGTTTATTTTCAACATCTTGAAGTTTCCCTCCAAAATCTTCAGACATTTCTACCCCATGTTCTTCTTCCTAATTATTATAAAACAAACACTTCTAATATAATAAGGATTATTGTAAATATAGAATAAAATAATGACGAATAATTTTTACAATATATATAATTAGTATATCACTTCATTGGGATAATGCACTAATTAATTGTACACATCTTTTAGTATCTAAAAATAATAAAAACAATGAAAATCAACTAGCAACTCGTTGAGGTTCCTTCATTTAACCTGTATTGAAATTTATATATCCTCTCAATAAAAATAATTGTAAACCCCAATGGACATGATTGGATAAAAAATATCTGCAAGGTAATATGATTTACTTTCATTCCAGAATTTTCGGTATTAACAGATGTGTTATAAAATACATTTTTCAAAATAAATGAATGAGGTTTGCTTGGGATTCACTGCGAATGATCCAGTAGTCAAAACAGATTTCATTCTGAGGTAAAATGGATAAACAAACAAAAGTCTCCACTCATTTGTGTGGAGACTTTTGTTGGTTTATCCATTTTACCTCAGAATGAGTAAATACCACAAAATTACGGATTGCACAACTAATGATTTAAAAATGGCCAGTCAAGCCCTAGCAGTCAACCTTTTTTACAAATTGTCTCTGATGAGTTCCAAAAACATTTGTGTGGAGACTTTTGTTGGTTTATCCATTTTACCTCAGAATTAGTAAATACCACACAATTACGGATTGCACAACTAATGATTTAAAACAGATTTCATAGATTCTTATAACCAATTTATTGTTTGCTATTTCATATTAGATAATTCGCATGAATGAATATTCACATATTACATTTAACAAATCCCGTACTATGAAAATTGAAAAATGATTTTTCTTTAAAGCTTTGATCATACTTTACAGAAATATAGTAACAACCATTATGATTGTAACAAGTACTATTATGAGTGAATATACATATACGTACTAATGAAATCCATAAAAATAACAATTGACAATGTTTGAAAAATGGTTTAATTCAATATATTGAATCACTTGATTTAAAGAATCAAGGAATTTAATTTAACCAATACTTAATAAGTAATGACTGATTATCAGTGTTCACTTCTTACATACTCGGTTTATTAGGTATTTTACAGTCACTATAAAGAAAATTGTGGTACTCTTCATTCTATACATAATATTATTATTGCTCTGAGAGTAATTAGTTTGAAAAGGAAAAATCATTTTATAGCTTAAATATACTAGTAGCATCATCAATGCTACATATAATACTTCAATTAAAAATTGTTTATAAAATGTTTAATAGAAATAAAAGTTACATCATTAGTGGGTTCACAAAAAATCTCAGGTTTGGAAAGAGAACATTGGACATTCGTACTTGATTCCGTACTTCACACACTTGCAAAAAAATAATCGTGAAGTTCAGCCATACAATCTACAAAAAAATTACTTCTCCACAGAAGAAAATGCAGGCTAGTAACTGGCGTCCACAACGCATCTCATCAGGAAAAAGAAAAAAGTAGATGCGCATCCCGAACTTTCAAGTTCATGGAATTATTACTAATACAAATAAAAATAATTATATTGTAAAAATAATGCTAGGAAGTGTTTTAAAAGTGTAATTTTTGAAAGATACACCGACAAATATTTTTCATCTAACACCTAAAGGATGTGTCTCAAAATATGTTTCAAAATATAGAAACGGTTTATCAGTGTGAATGGAGTCAACCTAAATAAAAATGTCAAGTATCTTCAGGAATAAGTGTTTGTAGAAATTATGAGGAATTGAATTTCACAGGACATTTGTAATAAGGGAATACAAATTATTTAAAAAAAAGCTTTGTAATGTATAAACAAATTAAAAATACATTAGTTTGTATGAGCAAAGCTTTGGTAATAGCATTATAATAATAAAAACATGAACCACTCATAGTTAAAATTAAACTGCGTTTCCTTAATTTCAAGCTCAAAATTGAAATTTTTTATACAACAATAGTATGAAAAAACTACCAATTGGCTCTTGCCCAAAGCAATTTTCACATAAATATAAACACATTTTTAAATCCCTAATTTTGTATTTGATAAAAGAATATTGATTGAAAGAGGCTTACAGCGCACTCCATTTCTTCTGGCTGTTTCTCGTACTCCTCCTTCTTCTTAGCGTCCTCCAGTTGATCCTGACTCTCTATTTGGTCAGACACATCCTTTTCTCCCTCACCCTCGCCAAGCCCCATGCCTCCCTGGCCTCCTTCCTCCCCTTCCGTACCAGCTTCCCCAAGTAAATCTTCTGGAATATTGTAGCCCTAAAACCAAAAGTTACTTTCACCTTGCTTTCCAAAGAAATAAAAAACCACTAACGATGAAAAAAAAACTCACTTTCTTGGCGAAGTCAGCAAAAAAGGAACCCAAAAGAGAACACAACTTTGAAAGAGCTTTAAGATTCAGTGTTTTAATGTTGGCATAATACTGGTACAACAGAATGAGTTGTTCAATTAACGGCCTAATGCAGTGCAAAGTCCTATAATTAAAGCAGATTTTAGTGAATCAATCTTTAATTGATAAGTAAACAAGAGTTATAAATAATAAATGACAATGATACCTTAAACATGTTGACAATTCAGTCCTATCAAGCGAGCTTAAATATTCAGTTAGTTTTCGAACACCATCAGTAATTTCTATTATATTTAATATAGACAGGTCTTCTGTAAGAGATTGAAATAACTTGTCCTTTATATGACCTTCAGAATATGAAAACTGCTCTTTCGTTTCTGTTCCAGATACAACTGCTAAACCATGTTTTGTGTAGAACTGCTGAATAATATAGAGAATTTTAGAAACTACAGTATTAGATACTTCTAGAAATTTCGAATGAAACACACTCCTTTCTCCGATTTCATCATCAACAGGAACAAAATTATCTTTAATCATAACAGAAACTACTTGATCAATTTTTCTGCATAACGTGTCAATTCCACAAGTTAAAGGATTCCCTAAGAAATCATTATCCATATTTATCCCAAAGCTCTTATCTATTTCCAAAAGGGATCCTTTCATTTCTTTTAATAAAGAACAGCAATGCTCAAGAAATTCTACATCCTTAAGTGAAACGATAGAAAAATGTTTCAAAGATGAAGAATTTTCACCAGGAATAAGACTGTTAATAATATTCATTTGTTTTTCCATACTATGCATTTTTTCTTTTTCTTTTTTTATAACTAGCTGAATATTTTGCAATTTATCCTTAGTACTCTGCCATAGTGGGTCGTATTTACTTGCAGCACACATTCCTTCAGTATTTTCGTAAAGAACTGGTACAACTTGTATTGAAGTGGCATCGTATACATTGGAAGGGCAAGCTTCTGAGATGATTAGTAACTGATCAACTAAGAACAGGATGTCATCAAACAGTTCTTTAACTCGCTCCTGAAAAAAAAAACAACTGTCAGTTAAGTAAATGCAAGAGGAAAACAATTTGGGATGACTTTTACTACATGATCAATCAAATTTGATAGTGAAGCTATACCCTAGCAAACTGTTACCTTAAGGAAGTTTATCAAGCAGTGATCTTTACCTGACATAGGACATCTTCAGACGGCTTTGACACTACTCTAAGGCAAGGTGTGAACAAAATTTTTCTAACGTGCAAAATTATGGATAGGTTTTTTTCATTTTCAAGGAGAGCCCAAAAGTCGGTTTGCTTGTACTCAAGAATAAATCAGTCTGGTTTAAATAAATTTCTTACGAACAATGAGTTTATTTTCATTATGGTATGCATGCTACATTATTTGTGATTTAATAACTTAATTTACTTTAAATTCATTTTTAATTGAAATATTCTATTCATTAAATACATAAAGGTAATCATTCACTACATATCTACTTTTGTAATGGTAAACAATCGTGAGGTACTGTATACAGACATTCAAAACTCCGTGTTCACGGTGGCATTCAAAAAGAAGATATTGTCAAGTGCTGCATTACTAAAGCTAAATAAAATAGATCTTTCTCGGGATTACTTTACGACGAGCATAATTAAAACCTACGATGATAAAATAGCCATTTTATTAATTTCATTATGATGGATACTGTTCAAACAATATAACTCAAACTTAAAAGAGTATAAGCCGGCTATAACAACATAACTACACAGCAATATACCTCTAATCATAGAAAACCTTTTGAATCTATATCCAATTAGGTCAAAAAACTAATAACTACTCTATTATCAAATTTATTGGGATTTTTAAAATCAGTAACTAAAAATTCAAGATGTTAATATTTCAATCAATAAAATATTCATATTATACAAATCAGTAACACGACATGAAAATATGAAAACATAAGTACCACTACCTAGTAGATAGATTTACTTGCCTTGTAAATGTTGAAAGTTCCATAGCGGGTGTCTTTCACATCATGACTCACATTATTTAGAACTTCATAGAGTCCTCTCAGAAGGAACAACTGTTCACAGAAGTCAGCAATAGATTTCTTTTCTTCAACACATATGTTCTAAAAACGATGATGTCATTAATATAAAATGTCTAAAGAAAACGGGAGCAAATATGGTTAAGAAATTTTAAGCTGATTGAATTTACAGAAACCACACTTTGAAGGGACTCCGCTCTATAAAATGCTTCTATAAAGCTACCAAAGCAGTATGGATGATACTAGTAATAATTTCATTTTTTGCAGATCTAGATATTTTCTCTAAAAAATATGAGGTCAGGATTTCACAAAGTTTCCTTATATGGGTGACATTGAAAATACAAAGATCAGCGGCCAAAAAAATTCTTACAAAATATGTTCAAAACGGTAACAAAGAGATACTGGGGAAAGATTTATAGATAGCAATCTTATAAAATAATTAGCACACAATATACAGTGTTTTCACTTCTATTATGAAAATAATTACTTGTTAATATCACAATTTATTATTCACGGATTATAAAAATAATTGATCCTAAATAATAGAATAATTTAAAATAAACAGATTATAAATGTTCAATCTGAGCTGTTTTTTTGCGCACTTACAAAAAAATGAACCTGTTCAGACTGCACGCCCTATTAATTAAAATATTTTGTTACGTATGGTACTTAAAGTACTAAATCATGTGATTTAAACTGGGTAATATGGAACACAGGCTTTCAAGTGGTTTTGTAATCAACTGAAATTTTGATTCTGGTAGGCGTTTTCAAACAGAATTTAGAGTGCTTTGGGGTTTACAGAAGGCATTTTGATAACTGTATGAAGTCTGCATGCACGTAGGTGGGCGTTATCCAACACTATAGGAATACAGTTCAGACAGTACATATCATAATGCAATATCGAAATACAGGAAACGTGGACTACATAAATATAATGATTTTCTTTTCTCTTAACTACCAACCATAAGAAGTTGAAAAGTCTTATTTGCTATTTTCACATTATTGAAACAAATAGTTAACTTGTGAAAAGTTACCTAAACTACCATACAGTTTTTTCAACTAACAGTTTTCGATATTTTTTTTATGGAACTCTTCACACTAAAGTTTAATCAGAAGTTTTAGGTTTCTCTTCTAGCTCTTCACAAGTTTTTCAATCATTGTAAACCACAAAAAAGTTAGACAATAGTAAATTTAAGTTGTAATTAATACTCTGCATATAATAAACATGCTGAACAATTACTAATTACTGAGGAAGAACACTACGTGTTCGAAACGCGTTGTTTATATCATTAAAAGTTTTATATGTGGAGACCATTTCAATTGATTTTTACCCTACAATGAGTAAATACCACATAATAACTGATTGCACTACATTAGAATTACTAAACATTTTTTTGACTATATTTAATATTTGTTAAAAGATATTGGACTCTATGAATTATTTTGAATTGATGAAAAGGTACCATTAGACAGGACGTGAAGCCTTTGATGCGTTCTATGTTGGATGGTCCCAAGTCTTTGTGAGGTTTGTTAAGCAGGTTGGTGACGTGAGAAGTTTTGGCTACAGCAGTCATAAAGAAATTATCACTGTTTCTCCAGCTAGAGAACCACTCTGCATCGCAATGCCTGGGATTTAAATTAACACAGTTAGAATAGTCAAAGGGAAACTATAAATAAAACAGTTCATGTAAAGAGAAACTTGAAGTAAATAATAATATGTTTTCAGAGTTAACTTTTGTTAATAAAATGTCTCTCTCCCTTTCTTAACCGATCAGCTAGTGCTTTTCACATAACATTCTGGTGTCCTGAATGAACTTCGTTGCCTTCACCATCCCCTTCTTTTTTTCATATTATGAATAGGGTGTTCAAGTAATGTGACATATACAAGTCTATTGTTGATTACAGACAAGTTTGATCGTTTTTATCAGCTCCTGTCATTTTAGTCTTTGAGTTGATAAAAAACAAAATTAATGAAATGAATTTGTGATTCCAGACAAATCTGGAATCAGATAGTCTGATTTTATGGGCAAAATGAATGTTGAACGTGAGACAAATACTGACATTTTGTTGAAGGACTTGAGAGCCACGTGGACGTTGAGAGGAGGGACGTAGGCGAACTGCTTGGCCACGTCCAGGGAAAGCAGCCCTGCCCTGTAGGAAAGTCCACAGTAACTCAAACACTTAAACATATCCGACAGCCCCTTCTTCTTGCGCTGCAGCAAGGCTTTTGCTGCTGATTTCTTCTTGTCTTCTGCTAAACCTGCTTCCAACTGAAACCCCACACAACAACATAAACTATTAAAGGGGAACATTATACACACATTTGAGAATCGTCAACCATTATAAAACTATATCAATTTACATTAGAAAGGAAATATATTTTAAATTGGATCCGGAGGAAAGAAGAAATATACATTTCTTCAATAAAATTATGTAATTAGCGATTTATTCCAGATATGTATAAGTCCATCTTCAGGCTATTATGAATTTCAGCAATCTTCATAAAGGTTAAATTTATTCCCTATAAAATCGAAAAGACGATCAAAACTGGACTTTCACAAATTCAAAATCGAAGAGGAGTAACATTCAGAGTAAAGAAACAAAATCTATCTTTAGGAGAAAAGAGAAAGAGGGACCAAGTACGCCGGAGACGCAACAGTAGGTATCGGACCCGGTAGCCAACCGTGCTACCACGCGACCGGCCCAGTGGTTGGAATAAATTTAACGCTTAGGTTAAATTTATTTCAACAATACTCCATTGTCAATAACACTACACATAACATAAATTTACGCACACATTTAAAATATATGTAGGTTGTCAAAGTTGTAGCCTTGAAGATATATAGATAGATAGAATCCATTTGTAACCAATGTAATAAATTATTTCAAATTTTAACAGTTAAAGTACATGCAAGTATGTATGGATCCAAAAACAATAATCTTTTATTGAATAAAAATAAGTACCTCAGACACATTAAAAACATCGCTCAATTCAGTAATTTCGTCGAATAAAGAGTTAATTCCCTGTATCAATGGCAAGTAATTACACGAGGAGAAAATTTTTGAACTCAATTTCTGGCATTTCTGAAAACAACAAATTTATATATATAAATTGTATATATAATAAAATTAAATCTGAATAATGTATAACTTGCTGCATACCTTTTTGTAATTAGGATATTCACTCAATACTGGTAGGCTTTCTTTTGAGTTTTCCTGATAAATCAAAAAGAAAAATAAGAATAATTATGACATTTAAAAAAAAATATAGAAAATTATGGACAAATATCTTACAGATTCATCAACAGAAACCAAATAAAATTTTGGGTTGCATTTGCAAACCACTTTATCTGGTGGGGATTGCAAACTCATCATTGCAGTTGTAGCAGGTTCTTCAAGAACAGCCTAGAATAAATTAAAACAATAAATTATTGAATATATAATTAATTAGTCAACAATTTAAAAAAAACAGTTATGATTGAACAAAAATTTACTTATAGAATTAATTGCCATTGAACATATGAAAGACTTGATGACTGATTCAAGGGTATTAGGTATTTGCTTAGACATCAGGTTTCCTGTTGAGGGCTTACAGTCAGGGAAGCCGGTGAAGTAAAGTCTTACCTTGTCTCAGTGAGATAAATAATAACGCAAATGAAAATACACTAAATGATCTCTTTGCTGGATGTGAAGTACCAAAAATGTATTTTATCATTCAATTTTAATAAATTCAATTACTTTAATAATTAAAATCACTTCGTAATGCATCCTTTGTCTACTTAGAATACCTTTCAAAACATATTTGACTGCAAAAGTCTAACCTGATACTGTTTGATGTGCTTGTGGAGAGTGCGGTGGGTTTTCTCGACTGTCGCCTTCACTGCCCAGTAGTTAATGTCGTTCCATCTGGCAATTTTAACAAACTCCTTCAACTTCTTCTCTATCGGACTGGTCATTTCTTTGATGCGTCTATTGACGGGTCCACTAAATTGATGGTAGTAAAGGAATAAGTTCCAGAATATAACGCTCAGTTCTCCTATAAATATTCAAAAACATGTTTTCACTCCAGAAACTGGAAAAAGAAAAGTAGCAGATACTAATTTTTTTTTATATTTATGACAAAATTCTAGATTTTATTATTTTAAACCTGAGAATAATACTTACTAGAACATCATTCTTACAAATACAGTTTTGTATTAGTACAAATCTTTGATTTTCAGGGGCATCTTAAAAAAAATGAAATCCAAAAAAAAATATTATAAGAATCAAAACCTTTAAAGAATCAGGAACAGGCGAATTTACCAGGTGCTTGCAGTCTAACAAATAAAGGGACGTAAAGAGTTTTTTTATAAGTGAGGCTAAGATACATTACACTGGTTCTTCCAACGAGGAAAACACACATAGGCCTTAATGTCCTTTGTGTTTAGGGCACATTCGGGAAACTTTTCTTACTGAAGTGGGAACTGAAAAACAAGTTGTATACCCTTTCTGAGGGACGGGGTAAACATGTTACAATTCTAGCATGAAAAAATATAAAGCCATTTGCTAGATTCAACACAAACCTTCAGAACTAGTAAAAAACAGTCTGTCACTAAACCAATCATCCCATCTACTATTGCAATTACTATTATATATTTTAATAATAATAATAAATGTAATATAAATAATAATAAAGAAATAAAAAAATAATAAATAATAAAATAATAAATATATTATAATTAATTATTATAATAAAAAAAATATTACTATGAATTAATAGAATTTCATCTCAAGCGAATATGCTACTCTGACAAATCAATTACAAAATACAAATTCAATTTGACGACAGCTTGGGATTTTTTAAAAGTATCAAGCGAAAAAATGCCACGTAAATGAAATTATTGAATACTATTTATGTGGCTATTATTATTATCAATTTATTTATTGGACTATTGAACTACTATATCGTTCAATTCATAGATTTATTGCCTAACAAACACATATATTTAAAAAAAACGTTCCTTTCTAGAAGATTTAATATTACAAAATTTATTATTCTTAGTTTCGTAGCTATAGATGTAATGATTTAATGAGAGGTTACTTTGCTTTGGTGATTTGTGGATGAGAAGAGTGTGGCAGTGGAAGGTAAACAGCAGTCGGAGTCGCGCCGAAAATTCTCCTAAACTTGACTTTTCCATAAGCATTTCTAAACTTTCCACCAAGTCCTTTAAACTGCTCTCTTCGTCTTCAACGTAGGAAGTAACGAGGGAATACAGATGAAACCACCAACGCCGGCCTTGTGCCACTTTTCTGAAAGAAATTATATAACACATATATATATATATATATATATATATTTATTTTTCTGGTATATTTTTATATTTTATATATCAATGTCTAAACTACAGTAAGGAATACAGAAAAGTGACAGATCTTTTAACCAAAACATGTGGTCTTTGGTAGAGTCTCACTGATTCTGAAACAAGTGATGTAGGAGACATTGCGAAAGAAGGATAATATATTTTCCATATATTTTAAAAGACGAATTGAGGAAGGAATGGGAACAAAAAGCTGGTGAGGAAAGTTAGGGTAAACAAAGGGTTTCAGAAACAAATAAGTAAAAGTTGTCTGCTGACAAAGCCAAAGCTCTTGTTAAGACTGAGTCTAACTTGAATAAACTATTAATAATATTTGTAGAATTTAGTGTATTACAAACCATTTAACTTCACTTTTGAATTTGAACAACAAGCATGTTTCTATCTGTTTGGTTATCTCTTAGAACTTACCTCAGCGATTCCGCGTGCAGAGCTCCTTGCCAAGCCTGCAGCTCCAGTCTTCTCCATGCTATGACGTTTTGAACAATGGAAGTCGTGTGGGAAGAAAGACTGACGCCTGCGTGAGCGTTTTCCTCCCAGTCGTGTAAGCGGCCCAACAGCAGCTCCATTCCTGTCAAGAATCGGGCTAGGGGACTTGTAGTCGAGAAGCTGACAACTCTTCTTGCAACAGTCTCTATCTGCAATGATTCAGTTAGTGCATATATATTTGATAAATACAAGAAACACGTTATAGAATCAATGAAGAAAATGTCAGTACTAAAGTCTCAGAGATTTTAGCTATTTTTCTGTTCTTTTTTTTGCAAGCAGAAAAATATGTAATTCAAAATCATTAATGGTAAATAAAATTATTAATATTGATATAGCTTCTCGACCACTGAAGCTCTTTGATTCTTAAAGTTCAAAAATGGGTTTCTAGAGGATTTTTGGTCTAAAGAAATATGATCTAAAAAAAAAAAAAAAAAAAAGAAAGCCACCTCTAACCTGAATATTTAAAAAAGAATAGAGGTGACTGAAAAATATTATTCTCAAAATTCTGTTTTATCAAGAATACACTACCCTTGTTATTGATAGGTGAATTTGAAAAAGTAAAAAAAAAATAGTTTACTTAATCTTTCCACTATTTCAATTGTTGTCACTTTTAGAAATATTAATCTAATTTGAATTTGTTACGATTCATAAAAAATCTGGACTCAATTGTAGCAATTTATAGGTGGACACACATTCACACACACATACCAACAATGAGAAATATATAAAATACATATTTAAATTCTACCGTGGCCAATAAATGCCACCAACAGAGTTATATTGGAGTTTATGAACAGAAGTTGTAAAAGTTAATACATATTCATTGTTACAGAATCTTACCTGTTTGAGAGTCGGATGGTCAGGCCATTCCAGTCTCAGCTGCTGCACTCTTTTATCGAGCGAGTTGATCAGAGGCAAGCACTTCTTGGCCTCAGACACGTTGGGGTGTCTGTAAAAGTCGTACGTCTGACTGTCCGGGTCGGGAGAGGAGGGTTGCCTACACTCAGGTAGGCTGAGTTGGACAAGCAGGGCAGCCAGTGTCTTGGAGTCCATATGTCTGTCACAGGCAAGTAAACTGTCTGGGGCTATCATCCTGAAGACGTCCATCCTAGCCTTCAAGCACGCTAAGTAACTCTCTTCTCGATCTACTACCACTGTACTGACGACCCAGTGCTCCTTCACATTTTCTCTTACAATCTCCGAATGTAACACACTTATTTCATCCATATCACTCGCTGTTAGCTTGACCCAACCTTCACTCAGAGGTCTTGTTTCCTTGTCATCTCCTTTCAAAACATTTTTTTCATCAATATCAGCGAAGTCAGTATCTCTAAAAGTTGGAAACAACTCAGCTATTTCTAACTTATCTTGTTCATCTTCCGAAAGAGTTTTTCTGAAAAACAAACATGAGGCATTAAAACATTATTTTAATTCCAAAAACACAATGTGAATATTTAAAAACCAATGATATTATTATTCGGTTGGTGGTATATTATAAGTCATCCTTGAACTATGGGTTCTCTGAATTGACTGATCAAAGAATACTTGGTTAGTTAAAAGAAGCCTAAGTACTTTTACACTGCTTGACTTATGTTTATTAACGCAAAATTTTCTGTTAAACGACGAAAATCAGCTACTCGTATTATATATACTCGTATATACACTGGAAATTAACACACTATAGAGAAAGACACTAACAGTAGTCGATATTTTGATTGGTTCTTCATCGTCAGTAAAATACTAGAAGAGAGGATAGAGACAAAGAAGGATATATATATATATATATTATCAAACCACAATAAGAAATGGGAAAACAAGACTAAGATCTTTCAACCGTAACAAGCGGTCTTCGTCAGAGTCAAAAACCCAACCTTAGTTGAGGTTCTTTCTGACGAAGACCGCTTGTTACGGTTGAAAGATTTTGGTCAAATTTTCCCATTACTTATTGTGGTTTGATCATTGATATATATATATATTCGCGCTCCGTTCTTCGACGTGAGGAGATCTCTCTCACTTTGTTCTCTCTTCTAGTCTACTCCTGATGACGAACAACAGTTCGAAATATTGAATTCTGTAAGTGTTCTTTTTATTATTTTTTCTGTACCGTGCTTTGTGTAATTTAAAGTTATATATATTTGTATATATATATATACTTTAACACATAGAAAAGAACACAGAAAGACACTACAGAACTCACTTCGATATTTCGACATCCGTCGTCATCGTTGACGACATCGATGACGACGGATGTCGAAATATCGAAGTGAGTTCTGTAGTGTCTTTCTGTGTTCTTTTCTATGTGTTAAAGTGTTTATTGTCCACACGGACCTTTCATTTTATATATAATATATATATAAATGACTCCCCATCTTCTCTCTATCTCTCATTGTATACATATTCTGTAAATAAAGTAGTGAGACTGATTTTTTTAAAATTTTCTATTCAAATATAATTACAATGTGATATTGTCACCTTCAAAATAGTTCCCTTCGGAAGCCACACAGCGCTGGAGACGGTCCTTCCAATCATTGTAGCATTGCTGGAACTCGGATTCTGGAATGGCCTTCAGCTGGTCGGTTACAGCAGTTTGTATGTTTTGTAGTGTCCCGAAATGAGTTCCCTTGAGGTGATTTTTCAATCTCGGGAAGAGGAAAAAGTGATAAAGACTCAAGTCGGGTGAATAAGGAGGCTGAGGAGTAACAGGAATGTTTTTACTGGCCAAAAACTCGTTTTCTTTTCGGAATTTTCGGAACCATTTTCGCACAAATTTTTCTCATCTCCAATTCATTGGTCAAAATGTGATGAACGGAGGTGTGATTCAAATTCAACTGTTCCCCGATCATTCTGACTGTCAAGCGTCGATCTGAACGCACAAGGTTCCGTACTCTGTTGACATTTTCATCGGTGTTTGCACTTGAAGGCCTTCCGCTTCGTGGTTCATCTTCAATCGACTCTCTTCCTTCTGAAAATTCCTTAAACCACCGAAAAACCTGTGCCCTTGATAAAACACGTTCTCCATAGGCCGGTTTCGGTTGCATTATGTCCAAGTCTGAAGCAAAATTTGATTGCACACCGCTGCTCAACTTTGAGGTCACTCATTTTTAAAACGCTCAAGAAAAAACCATTTCACGAAAACCAACGCTACGGACAAACAAATGACTGTGGCGAGTTCAGATTCATACTGGAGGCGCATCACACGTGCACCTGACGCTACTCAAGGCCACGCGTCTCCAGCGTTGCCAGATCGAAAGCGACGTTGCCAGTCTCACTACTTTATTTATACACCTCGTATATCAATCCCAATGTCTCCATCTCTTCCTTTCATTCAACATACATCCCTCCCACCCTCTCTCTATCACTCTCTCAAAATGTATAAATTAATCAGTTTCAAAAATGTGATTTCCATAACAATCTTACATTCAATTTTTAAAACATTTTATTTTCTCTGACCTAATAAGTAATTTATCCTTCAAATTTGTAAGATGTATTTCTATTCGTTATTTTATTGCAAATATTTAAGATGAACGTCAAAAAAAAAAAATAAAAAATCCTTGTATACATGTAAGAAGTTGTTCGAAATTATATTAACATTTGGAATATTTAGTCGCGAAAATTCTTTAAATTGTAGACATTAGGGGGTCTCCAACATTTTTAACCAGTTGCCCTCCTTCATAGAATAATGACCTTCTCATTACGCCCCGATAGGTTTAATGAAAACATAAAATCATAAGTTCATTAATCAATTATAGGTTATTTATATTAGGTTATTTCTTAGGTTATATTAGGTTAATTATAGGTTATATGTATTAGGTTTATTTATTACAAGTTTATAGGTTTATAAAAAACCTATACATTTGCCAGATCTGTTCTAATGCATCGAATACATAGATAAATATTACATGCATGTATCCGTATAAGTTTTCACAAACACACTAGTACAAGGTCAAGATAAGGTTAAGGTCAGGTGATACCTTGAGGCGATAGTAATTATAAATCATATACTTTCTTAAAATGTTTACAAAGACACCTCCGGTTTTTAACAAGTTCAATTGATTCTTCTTGACATTAACTGACCCCCTTTCCACTCTCATATATAAATTGCCTTCAAGAGAACTTTTACCGTCACCAAGGGGTCAATATCGACTACTTTTCTGACCCAGGATTAGGTTGCTCTATAGAGCCAACCATGTATTGAAGATGATAAAAGTTTAGATGTGATAAGGTAAAATTGATAAGTTTTTACAACGTTGAATGTAAAAACTCACAAACTAAGAGTACAGGTTAGTCTTTACCTTAACTCTTACTGTAAATACCACTACATAATGATGCATAGAGGCATACTAACTTGTACTTATAGAAGCTTTCCTCTTCTGCTTTTTTGATTTCCATTTCTTTTTCCTGCTCTCGCCAGCAGATCATTACATAGTCCAAAATCATTTTCAACATATCCTTCAAGTTGTTCCAATCAGTGAGGTTTGCGATTCCTCTTAACAAATGGATACAGCTTTTTGCCAAACTGAAAAAAAAAAATCAATATCTTATATGTTTGGTATAAGTAAATCATTATTAACTTGAGTTAAATATCTCAAAGTTTTGATATAAATATTCCGATAAAAATATTATGCCAAATATGAACCATATAAAGTTGTGTATTTTCCCAGATTGAGTGGCTCGGTTTTGCCCACTTTGTAGAGCTGTTGAGGAACTTGCTTCGTGATTTGTTCCCCAGGCAGATTATATTTTCTTACTTCTTATGTGAGTATTCACCATCTTCTATATTTTGTTTACGATTTTATTACATTTTTCATCGACTATCCCTTACTGTTCTTGTTTTTATTTATTTATGATCTTGTTCTTACATACCATCATCCTTTATCTCTTTCCAAATGCCTGTAAGTACACCAGTGATTTTCACAAGGTCGCCTGTTATCGACACGTCCATTTTGTTTTGTAGAATACTATGATTCTGTATTGAAATATTCCTAATAATTATATTACAACAGTCTTAACTCTTCATATACTTAGTCAAGAAGTGTCAATGTTATCCACTTATTGAACTCAAATTAAGTGATTTGCAAAGTTATGTTTAGTTTTGCTTCATTTGAAAGAGTGAGTTTACATCACAAATTCACGAATTAATATTAACACCTACCATAATATGGATAACATTATCTTGTTAATTAATATTAACACCTACATAATATGGATAACATTATCTTGTTTGGAAGAATGGATATTGAATTTATTATTAATTGATACATTATTTGATTATAACATGAAAAACTAACTTGAAAAGAATGAGTCTTAGTTGAATGAATCATTCACAACATTAAGGAAATATGTTGATTCTTTACTTCACTGACATCATATATGTAGATAGCACCTACAATGTACGTGAGAATATTTTTTAGTCATATCAAAAAAGTAAAAATGTCAAAAAATCTCGAATTGACATCCTTCAAGCATTATGATTATCCTAAATATATCAGCAATCGTTTCGAAGTCAATTTTAAAAGTTGTTGGAGTAATTTTCGTGTTTTTTATTGTGTTTTATTTTTTATAAATAAAAAATAACGAATATTTATTTTTATAAATTTTTACTTATTGTTATAAATAAAAATACAACGAATGTGATTATTAGTAAATTATTGGTTTCCAGTACATATAGTCATCATATACTGTATATATCTATTTTAATTTAGGCATTGTACTCCATTTCTGTGTTTATTTGTAATTAATAAAAATATATTGTCACTAAATATTTTTTCATATGTAAGGTAACTAGCATTTCAATTTATTTTATTTTCCCATTGTAATAAAATCGTATTTTGTCATTCCTGAGATAGTAGAGGGATATACAGTGAATTATTAAACTTTTTCAAGTGAAGTCTGAGTACATCTGACATGAGGAATGCAGACTATGAGGGTAAACATCATGTTTACTCTAATTAATTTTTCGTAAATGTTATGATGTTTTGTATTCTATATTAATACTGAATTTTAGTATTAATTTAGTTAAATACTAAAAATAAAAATACAAACTACACAACTTCAGGCATATCTATGTAATCTAACTTTTATAGAATCAACAAGCTATGAGAATTGTGGTCATTATATTCTAACCAAAGCTAAAAGTTAATTTTTAAGTTATATTATCATAGTAAAACAAAATCAAATACTATTTCTCTGAAAAATCAATATTCACTGTAAGATTTCTTTAATATGAAACTCTCAAGATTCTATTATATAAATGATAATCACTGTAAGTAGCATTAAATATTATTTAAATTATTAAAATATTGAATAAATGAAACATCAAAACATTTAATGTAATGAATGTAATATGTAGTCATACCTCTAACAGCTGTTTATAATTTTACACCACAACATTTATTTCGACATGGCAAACTGATGGATAGATCATCCTATCAAAAATTGATATATAATTTCTACTATTACTAAAGGATAATTTTTAGGTTGTAAAAATGCAGGTTCGATACCTAAATTTGACAGAATTCAGACTAAGCTGCTTGTTCTGAGTTATTTGGTTTTGAACTCTGAGAATGAGCTTGTGCAAGTCTTGCGAGAGACACACTTTGAGGCTGGAAAGAGCGCAGTCAACGTCTTGCACTGGGAACTGAGACAGGGCCAAAAGACACCTTTCAATGTTTCTTCCTGACTTGTTGGCGTTTCTTACCCGTCTTTCTAGGACAGAAGCGATGATCCGCATTCCGTAGTTGAGCTGAAATCACCACCATGGAACTATCTTAAAATAAAGTTTTATGGATAATTATGTCAAAAAATATGAAACTTTTATAATGCTGACAACCTGCCAGAAATATTTTTGAAACTAATTTTAGAAAATTCAGAGTTCTTTATATTGAGCTGGACACCAAAAAGATCAAGATCCTTCTTTGTATTGCTTTGTTTTTAACCCAAAGTTGTTCATTTCTATGCAATTTAAAGTTTAACTTAGATATGTAAGCATACGTGTACATCCACGTTTATAATCCACTGTTTATAATTCCATAGGACAAAATTTCAGGTTAAAAATTTATATATAATTTCTGCTATCACCAAAATAAAATTCAAATTGAATTCCATTCAAAATTCATATCTCTTTATACTGTTTAACTGGTTATAAATATATACGAGTAAACTCGACAACTTAATTAATTTATCTGTAGAGAAAGGTTCATTCATATTCCAAATCAAATTTGGCCTTAATCAAAGTAACTAATTAGCGGTACATAAAAGTACAAATAAATGTTTGATTGCATGGAAGCCCCAGTAACTTAGGCGGAATGTCGCTTGCTTTAACCACTGTAGATTCGGTACCCATGGTTATTTGCCAAACTATCGAATTGCTTCGCTATATTCGCAATATTTAGTGAACTCCATAAAAAGGATATTGTTACAATGAAGGAACTTTAGCTACTCGTTGTAAGTCGAGAATGACCAAACACAGGTACTGGAAAGCGCTTCTTAGGCTGAACGTACCAATAATTAAATCAATTTTTATACTAATAACTGCTTTCTTTGAAATAACGTAATTTTTGAAGGATGAAACTGGACAGTTTTTCAATACATTAAAATAAAACAGAGAACAAAAACTTTCTTTTAAATCAGAGACATCAATCATGTCGATAGATGGTTATGCGGCTCGAGGATTTAACATAAGGAGTTCAAAAAGTAATAGTGAACCAATTAACTGTTTCTTAGGCGCAATAAATATGGAGAAACACTGAACATCACTGAACTGTAGAACACAGTAATATAATGTTTAGAAATTTACAAGGAACTAATTTCCTTTTTCCTCAGGTTTTTCTATCAGTTATGAATTAGTTTTGATTTATTCATGATTACATGGACCGGAAAATATTTCAGTTAATATTTGCTTGAGAATGTTGCAAGTTCACTAGTCGAGAGTAGTATTATTCTGTTTCCGTTCAAAACACCAAACGGTTTCGTGTTTCAAAATAATCCGAGGTTTACTTTATATAACAATGATATACCATGATGCTGTTACAGTGATATACTGAAAAATTTAATCTCAATTAAACATAATTATTCATTGTATAGTCGTGTTTCTTTAAATAAATAAGTGCAGCCTCTAAAGAAAAATGATTTCTATTGTCAGCCCTGATTTAGATGGTGGTAGGCATTAAATTTGTACATTACAGTTGATAAGTATATACAGAGAATGATCGACATCGTCGAAGGACTATTGGAATGAACTAAAGGAAAAACACAAAGTATACAACAGGGACTATCAAAAGGCATACATGTAAAGATAGTTAGAATACCTGCGACAAAGCCAGCAATGGAGGCGTGACGATATCAGGGTAGGTGACGGAGTACTGCGAGCTGAGCTTCTCCATCAAAGAGCCAAGAGACACCAACCAAGTGAATATATACCTAGTCGATTTGGTCAAGGAATCCACGTCCTTTGACTCATCCAGGCCCTCTAACAAACCAGTAATACTGTCACCAGATAAAATCGACCCGCAAGCACTCCTCAGATCCTAAACAAACGCCACACGGTTAACAGACATCAACAACTTTCATATCTATTAGTAAATTAATTAATAATTAGGTTTCATAATCCGAAATCATAGCCTCCTAGGTTAGACGAGGCTATGATTTCGGGATCTTCAGAAATAAGAAGTTTATTTAAACTATATATAACGTTTTATTTAAGCCACTTCAAAAACAAACGCTTGTTTAGAAAAGCAAACGCTTTCAGTCTAAACATCTACTTCCGTTGGTAAGTAGGGGAATTGTCAAACGACTTGTCGAAGTGACTTTTGTCCAAACAGACTTTGTCGAACGACTTTTCCGTTTATACCAAACTTTGTCCTAGGCTAGTGGTCGGCTTACGCCATCACACACGCCTAGCTGAAGAGATCCGAAAGATCGTTTTCCCTGTTTTCTTTCGATCTTTCGGATCTCTTCAGCTAGGCGTGTGTGATGGCGTAAGCCGACCACTAGCCTAGGACAAAGTTTGGTATAAACGGAAAAGTCGTTCGACAAAGTCTGTTTGGACAAAAGTCACTTCGACAAGTCGTTTGACAATTCCACTTCAAAAACGTTTGAATTATATTTAAATATATTTTATGTAATACCTGAATTATATCATGGTAGAGAGGTGGGTACGGCCTAACAGCAGCATCTCTTCCTAACTTTTCCAATTTCTCCTTCAACGTATCAATCCTTTTCTTGTGACAAAGTTCATATGGCCAGTAACCATGAAAACCAATGATACGCTTGTAAATTTCATCCACAGTCAAAAGCATCTGCAACTCTCTTAACTGAAAACAATTTATAAAAGTTAAGTATATGGCTAAGTTATTTCTTTCTTATAAAAATTAAAAATTCAGAAATAAATTCGTATATTCATATAATACTATGTATTATATAAGGCAACTGATTATGGGTCGGCTTCCACCTACAATCCTGAATGCAGGTACCTCTCCTTCTTCCCTTCTACTCTCTTCCTAATGACGAACTTCGGTTCAAAATATTGATCCAGTAAGTGATCTCGTTCTTTAAGTGTTATTTTTTTCAGTTTATATATATATTACATATATTAGAAATAAACGAGAAACACATTCATGACTTGTGAAGCTTAAAACAAATTAGCTGTTGAAAATATATTGTGTGGACGGAATGACTAGAGTGTTATTTAGGAAGATTAAGGAGAAATATTAAAAGAACACTAACGTAGAATTGGTAGTTTTGAAGTATATCACAAAAGAGCGTTTTAAGATAGTGTTGCCCAGTGTTTTAATTATTGTAGGTGTTGATCCTCTATTAATTCTGTCATGTCATGACTCTAGTAACTATATATACAAATTAGTATTACAAAAAAAGCTGTTTCCCTTGTCAGAAACCAATAAATAACATTACGTAACACATGAAGATGTTAAATAATAAATAAATAAATAAACTATAGTTTACTTCTTTTCTGATGTACTCAGATTTGAGAGATTTTTTCTGAACTGGATCAATAATGTCGAGGGAGGAGAAAATCAATAACTGAAGATGACCTAAGAAAATCCATCCTTTTCCAATGAGAGTCCATAATTGAAGTTCGTCCGAAGTATTTTCCAACTGTCCTAGTATGGTCCTTGTTTCTTTGAGGTCACTGAGCAATTGGTTTACAACTGCAGCATTGATCGAGCGGGACCTCGAAGATCCTGACAGTAACTCACTCAGCCGGCTTGAAATTAGATTCCATTCCAAATTCAAATTATCACTTATTTCTATATGTTTGTTCAATGACTTAGCAAAATTAATCACAAAATTTCGACATGATAGTTTAAAGCCCTTTCTTTCATTTAGCCTGAAAAAAAAAACAAATCTTTGTTACAAAACAATTTAGTATTTTTTTTGTTTAAAGCATAAGTATAATTAATTAAAAAAACAATAAACATTAATTTGTTTGGATTAATGAACTACGATGTATGAACTTCAGTTAGGGATCATTCTTCATATTGAGAGGAGAAATCCGCATTACCTTAAAAGTTCTTGACTACTTCTTGCAAATATTCTTTTACTCAGTGACTTGAGTTCTCACAAAAGGTAATTCTGTGAGCTCAATAAATATTTTTAAATTTCTGTAAAGAATTTCTTATTGTCAAAATGGATACATAGTTAAAAAATTGCTCAAACGAATTCATTATTTGAGTAATACCTCCCACTTATTAAAGGTTAACAAAAAGAATAATAAACGACATTTATTAAAAATTAATTCTAATGTTCTTATTAATTTGATTTTAAATGAAGTAAGACAAGGCAGTCCGTCATGGATTGTAAAGTTCAGAGAAACAGGTTGATGACTTAAAATAATTATTAGCAAGAAAACATCAGCTAAAGACAAACAACACCTTTTCAATCTATTCTTTAATTCGATAAATTGGACCATTTTTTTTTATTAGAAATACCATGAAATCAGTTCGAACAACTCTATGAGTAACTATGACAGGAACATCATTTTTCATCATCCTTTCTACAGGAAATGCAACATGTTTCAGTCAAAACCACATTTTAAAATCAGGTATATCTGAGGAATAGTAGTAAAACATGAGTTTAATTGATGACTGTTCAGAAGCAATCAAGTTTTGTAAATACGCGACGATATTTCCTTCATATAATTCTGCACCTACATTCTTGCAACTGCAATATGCAACAAGGCCACTTTTATGGGATCTGTCTTTTTCAAAAACTAAATGATTTTAAACGTAACAATTTATTCAATCAATAGTGACATTAATTTTCAATAAATATATTTTCTTTTTACTTCTGTTAACCTTTAAAACGAGGACAGTATTTTGCATTTTTTTTTAAATGCCCCATCTTTATATATATATTTAAAAAAAAACTATTGTTGACTAAGGAGTATTCGTCTTTCCATTATGCATAAGCAATTTAAACTGAAAAGTTAGTTCATTAATTGTGCAATCTGTTACAGTGTGGTATTAATAATACCAATAATAATAATATTAATAATAATAATAATAATAATAATAATAATCTGTTACAGTGGGGAAAGTATAATGTCTACACACAAAAAGTTTATTATAAAAAACTAACAACGTGTTTTGAACACTTGTTATTCTTCTGCAGGTTACATCTAAAAAATATATGTGTATATGAGCTTTAGGACCATCGGAGTGAATTAATTAAAATTGAATATAATATCTGACAGTTGAAAATCTGACACTATTGAGTGATAACATGGGATCTGACATAAGATAAATCTATTTTACTTATAAATTAGAACATGTTTCTGTATGTTGTTTAAAATTAAGGATTAATTAAGCCATTTTAATACTATTCCCATGGTTATCACTCAATAGTGTCAAATATTCAACTACCAGATATTGTATTCAATTTTAATTAATTCATCCCAATGTTCCTAAAGTTCATATAAGCATATATTTTTTAGATGTAATCTGAAGGAGATCATCAAGTGTTCGAAACGTTTTATAAAAACTTTTTTGTGTAGAGACATAATACTTTCCCCAATATGAAAAGTTAGTATTGAAGAAGAATGGGTTCTCAAAAATTACAAAACACTGGAGGTTAGATGATACTCATGTTATAGTATTGAAAGGACCTTTAAACATTTACAGATAAATAACAATGACAACATTAATTTGATATAATACATCAAAATACTCTATAACATTTATTTAGTGCTTTAAAAATACTAACAAGAAGTCAAGTTTAGGCGAAAATATGACTGGCGAATTTTTCCATAACAGTCCCGATACAAGGGACAACATGCTTCCAACTTTGTCCTGATAACCCAGGGAAGTCATTTGGTTATCTTCAGTAGAATGTTTTATCTCCAACAGTTCGGTTAGGAATAGAGATAGCAGAGGCAAATGAGGAAAATAGACTTTCTAAAACAAAAAATAAAAAAAAATATCACATATTTAACTTAAGATATTCAGAAATAAATTTAATTCTTTGAATTAAAGAATGCCACTTAAAACAGTCAATGACTTTGTATGTAATGAAAATGTATCTCATAGTAATATATATTATAGTAATTGCTACAGCAATGCCAAGTGCTACTTAAAAAAGCATAATTACTGTTACCTTCAATAATTTTTTATGTTATAAATTTATAATTAAATAGTCTATTATTCACATGAATTCTTGTGAATTATATAATTTGTTGATACCAATATTTTTAAATAAAACGAATTTTTGAAATAAACACTGAACTCATTCATATGAAAGTTATTTCATCCATGCATATTGTTGTTTAAGTAAATGGTTAATGAGAAGGTTCAATGGTACAAACATTAAATTTTTTCCATGATGCCAAAAGTCAGTCTTATATTAAATTCATTTCCAATTAAAAATTAAAGGTATTTTTCCTGTATTAAAAAGCAATAGTAAATAAAACAAATGGTAGAAACATCACCACAGGTCAGCCAAACCAAATCTGGATGACACAAGCATCCAGGGATAAAGGATTTAATTTAACCTTTGTTACCGAGCTAAGATATAAATATTTTTTTTTATTACTATCAAATGAACAAATATCGACAGGTTGGTGTTCAATATCAAAATGATTCCAACTTTCTGAGAATGTTGAGGGGCTGTCAGAGATGTTTCGCAGGCCTCCTGTGGTTTTCAATTTAATTAGAATGGTTTACAGTGATCACGTAGCTTAGGTAACTTTTCCAATTAAATGTTTAATGCTAGTGAAAACGGAAATACTTGTTCTATCGCATCGCTGGTGCTGTTAGGTTGGTTGATTCGAAGCCAGAAGTAGGGAGAGTTGACGGCGGGTGAGTCGGTCATGAAGTGGTTGAGGCAGACTTGAGCAGGGAGGCGGCGGTGGCTGGGGGCTCGGAGGTGGGTGACCAAGGCGGGGGAGACACAGCCGGCTTGGCGCAGCCAGTCGGCCCAGTCGCCGCCACACCCGCCTCCCAGCACTGCCAGGCGCACCACGCTGGCCACCTGCAGTCCCACCAGCCCCACAACCGGCCACGACTCGCCCGCCAAGCTCCACCTCCTGTCCTCACTCTCCACTCTGTCCATCAGCTTCTTCAAGTCAGCCTCAATCGAAACCAGCATTTCTTCCGCTACAATAAGTACCATCAGTTAGTGTTTACAGCAACAATTTTTTATAATGGACTCATAATTTTAAAAATCTTCCTAATGCAAAGATCAAGAAGCTTCAGGAAGGAATCATAACAGAAATACATCTTCCAGACATAAACTTGAAATTATTGGTAAACATTGTTATAATAATTGTATATCATATAATATATGTAAACACAGTGTTAGAATTGGAAGCGAGATGAAAAAAAAGCATATAAGAAATTTATTTCAGAGTTCTTTTTCAATATGTCATCAAAAAAAGGGTATTGAGAGAGAGAGAGAGAGAGAGAGAGAGAGAGAGAGAGAGAGAGAGATTCAAATTTCTTGGCAGAAGACTTAACTTGAAAATCAACTAACAAAGTAACCCTCTAAAACTCCTACTGAACCTTATCTCCCCTCTTGGCCACCTTTCAAGACATCTGAATACAAGTACCACGTATCATTTTATACAAGTAGCACATATCATTTTATATCTCTTGACCAAGTAGACCCGAACAACTCTTTCACAGTATAGACTGATATACTAATTAGCAATACTTACCTCTCAAAAAATATTAACACAATAATTCAGCAGTTTTGGGCCTCTAGTCTGAAACTGCACATTACAACGTGCCATATACAGTTATCAAATAGAGTATGAGTGCCAAGTAAAAAATAAACCACACTTTCTGCCCCTAGAACATCACTAAAGTGAAAATCTATAAATGTGAGCGTCGGAAAACAAACAAACAAAAACAGATTATATAGCGCACAGAAATATTCGTTGTTCGCTTTTTCTTTTACATTTCCTAATTTGAGAAAATTACACAAAGTAGTAGAGTATTTATTATTTAGTCGTTTATGAATTACAACTATATTAGCAATTGAAAAAGTAACTGCTGGTAATACATCAATACAACAACATCATCCAATGCTGATGATTAAGTACGAATTAATATACATGGATCCAAGACTCATTTGACGGATCGTTGAAAATCTGATTTAAAAGTCTACATACATGTCTGCTCAATTAAGGGAAATATAAAGTCAGTCACCTCTTGCAGGCTCTTGGCTCTCCATTATGATTCTCGTTACTTCGATCAGCCGCTTTCTTATGACGACTCCTTCCGGAGAAGTGAAGACACATATTCTCTTGTCTAGATTTAAAGCTTTCTGATAGGACCATATACCATATTCATGTTCTAACCTGTGAAGAAAATATAGTTTGTCACATTAGAAACATTATTGTGTAAACAAAAGGGATACTGAAAGAATAAAACATGTAGAATGTACTGAAATGACGATTTCATATATCTGAATAATCTTGAAGTTCTGTTAGATTAAACAGCGCTGTTGTCAAGTTAAGACAGAAAAAGGGAATAACAAGGATGAGAGGGGACAAAGTAAAGCTAAACAAGGACAAAAAAACAGGAAAAAGAATTAATAATACATATAATAAATAATAAAATATACGAAAAAAATGATCAAAAATATATAATTTTTGTTCATATTACAGACTGGTATAAATATTCCGGAGTAGGGGGGTAATAATACCATTTAATAAAAAGAAATACTAAAATGCTAACTAAGCTTCCGAACTAAGTTCTTATCAAGGCAATGAGTGACAAATGAAAGATAGTACGACTAGAACGGTAAGCAGTTGACTGTTGGTTGAGGCCTTCGAGTTGTAATAGGTTGGTTTAAAATAGCATTGGATTTTGGTCCTAAAGGATCTCAAGCGTTCAGCTCAGAGATACTTGTTTTAATAAGTAATCATTTTGAGTTTGAGGATGATTTCTGGCTTGATGATGATTCCAAGTACAAGGTTTGATATTGGGCAACACTTTCATCATTTCTGAGAAAAGCAAACCTCTGAAGCTGTTTGCTCAGATTGCAGTGCTGGATGGTACACAAGGGATGCGGCGGCTGGACGGTCTTCAGTAACTTCTTGTTAAGTGAGACTAACATAAGGTTCTCGTCTTTAAGGGAGTCTGAGATTCTGTCAATTATTTTGTTTAGTTCGTTTGCTTCAGATTTCCTGAAAAAAAAATCATATGAGTGAAATTATTGCTGAGTTTTATGAAAAGAATATTGTGATAGTCACCTAGAAGATGGAAGGAGACGTAGGACGATGGGTAGGGCATGCTTGGAGAACCAAAGGTAGTGAAGGAGAAGATTGTGGGAGGCTGCCCTGGAGAGAGAAGGCTGCCCCACTCGGGTCTCAAGCAAGGGTCGCTGAGCGGCCCCCACTAGGCGGAACCTCCACGCCACGCAGTACAGCAAGGTGCAGCTTTCATCGGCAGACAACTCGATGTCGCTTCGAAGAAGTGCCTCAACGACGCGGTCAAACTCACTCGTCAGCACCTGCAAGTCACACACCAGCCGGTTCTCCGTCGCTAGCCAGCCCTCACCGATCTGACCTGCATACAACGTCATTAACTTTCGCACCTATTACTCACAAACTAGTCTTAGTCGATTTTCAAAATAGATATCTATAGATATCAGATTAAACACAATAACAACGAGTAACTATAATACACTGGTAGACAAGCACCATATACATTCATTTCGATAGGTTGATGTTAACGTTTTTTTTACAGATGTAAAAGCTTCTAACCAAAAAGTTTTTAAAACCTATTTAGAGTTTACACGGTCGAAAATCTTCAGAGAACTACTAAAAAAAAACTACTAAAATGCAATTGTATTTACTAAAAGTTGGATGTTATTAACCATAATGAATATGAGAAATGTATGCGAGGTAAGCGTATTTTTCATGTGTACTTGAATATTCCCGAGATACATCTTCAAGAATAATGATGATCAATCCTGACGAAGCTAAGGTTCCTTGGACTGGTCAGGCAGTATAAAGATATAAGAAAATGAACCACGTCGAATATTTTATAATTTGTGTGTATTAACAATCAAGTTAAGTAAATAATTCATTTCTTAAAGTAAATCATCTGAGGTTTGTAGCTACAACTTTCCTCACCAACCCTAGCCAGTTCCACGGACTGGTGAAAAATTTCGCAAAACCAGCTCTGGTCCGTTATCCACAGTTTTAGAAAAACTGGTCTAATTTCCTCGTTTATAAACAAGTTAAGAATTATAAACTAAAAGAAGAAAAACAGGAATGTACCTCTTTGAAATGCTTCCGAGTACTGCCAGATGGTTATTGTTTTAATGTCTTTGGAAGTTGTCTCGTCAGCTGACAGTTCAAGTGAATTGAGGATGACTTGATAACATAGAAACACCACGATCTTGTTTTGTTCAAAAAAACACTCAGAATTAATGAGAGAACCACAAAAACGTCTCATATCCCAGGGTTCATTTGACTGTGGCAGGGCACGGTCCAGGACATTGAAGAGCATATCAGACAGGCTGAGGACCAAGGAGAAGAATTTGTTGTTGATTTGATCCCGAGGTACATCTTCAAGGATAGAGATGATCCAATCATGACGAAGCTGAAGGTCCCCTCGACTGGCCAGGCAGTAGAAAGTAGTCATAACAAAGTGAGCCACGTCGAATATTTTATAATCAGCCGTAAGAATTGAGGCCAAGTCGTTGCCTAGGAGGTCACGAAGAAGGACGTAGTAGATCCGCCTGCCTAAGGGTAGCTGCAGCGTCTTCAACAGTGACTGGAGCAAGGCGCCTTGCTGGTGCACACTGCTGAGTGAGCTGTCAACCTGCACACCAAATAGAACTCTGCTGAAAAGAACTTTGAAACACCGACAATAGATGCACTAAACTAACGAAAAACAGCATTCAAAGTGTGCCTATAACAAAGAACAGGTATGGTGAAATCTCACTTTTATAATATACCATCAAGCATTACATTTAATTAGTAAATTTGACACTAAGAAATAATTAAAATGACTTTAGTCATCTCTTTACCATGTTATAATGAATGTACAACCAATCATATCCAAAGATATAAAGTCTAAATGGGTTTTATATCCCAGGTGGGATAACCGACTATTGGGTATCCGTAAGATTTCATTTTAGGCCATCAAATGAAAAGAAAATATTTATGCTTTATTGTATATACGAATAAATAAAAAACATACAAAATATTCAAAAAAGAACAGTTATGCAAATATACTTTTAAAAAAGTATATTTTCATATACTTTGTGTATGACCCTTGTATCACTCAGAAATTATAACAAAAGCAGAAATACCCGGCGTTGCCCGGGTCTAGAAGTTTTAAGTATAAAATTTGAAATGATCGAAATGAAAATTGGGTTCAATATTATTTTATGCATTTTTGTCTTACGATTCTTCATTCATGATCTACAGTCCCTTGGACGTTTTTTAACGTTTTCAGGAGAATAGTGGTACCTAGGCTATGAAAGAAGCATCCTAGAGCAAAAAATCATTATATAACTTTGAGCTCAATTTTTATTTCCAACATTTCATATTTTATGCATTAAGGCCGTAGACGCCATATTTCTTGAGAAAAAATGCAAAAACTAAAAATCGGCAAATTTTTGAGGTTTTTGGGCCCTAGGGGGCCGGGGTTAGGCTGCCCCCCAGAGTTTAATAGCCTAAAACCACCCAAAGACCTATAGTAAGTGCCTTGCAAAAGAATTTTTGAAAAAGGTCCATTGTAGGCCGAATGCATAAGGTACAAACATACATACGGAGCCACGAAGAGAATTTATATATAGATAGAGCTCGATTTTTATTTCCAACATTTCATATTTTATGCATTAAGGCCGTAGACGCCATATTTCTTGAGAAAAAATGCAAAAACTAAAAATTGGCAAATTTTTGAGGTTTTAGGGCCCTAGGGGGCCTGGGTTAGGCTGCCCCCCAGAGTTTAATAGCCTAAAACCTCCCCAAGACCTATAGAATGTGTCTTGCAAAAGAATTTTTGAAAAAGGTCCATTGTAGGCCGAATGCATAAGGTACAAACATACATACATACAGAGCCACGAAGAAAATTTATATATAGATTGGTATTGAAATTAATTCACTGAACATGATTGACTGGGATGATTTTAATTGTTGTTTCTTGTTATTAAGGCACGGAACAGATTCTTATATGGCCCAAGCTTTTGATATAGTATTCTTAACATGAATCAAGATATATACACAGTAAGTATATTTAGCAAAATAAAAATCAATTAAAAGTAAACAAAAATCATTTATTTTATCATATTAATAAATAAAACTTCAATTCAATTTATGTACACAATGAAATATATTTAAAACAAACAAAATTGTAAATTGAAATATTCAATTTATTTACCCAACATAAAATAACATTAATGAAAGGAATGTGTCTTTATAATATTACCTTAGAACATTCGTATTTTATCTGACAGTTGTGTTCAAGTTTGTTTCTAAAATTATTCATTTTTAACCTCTAATGTAATAGTTTATTATATATTTGTTACATTTATTTATATTACATTTGCACTACTGTCATCAGCGAGCACGCAAGCCTCTGGGCTACTCTTGCTCCACGCATTTATTTTATTATCAGTGTTTATATTTCGCAAATTTTAAATTAAATTTTTATTGTTACATTTATATATAGTTAATTTTCACTACTGTCATCGGCGAGCATGCAAGCAAGTGGCTACCCTGGATCCATGCCTTTACTTCATTACTATTGTTTATATTATTCAAATTTTAAATTCAAATATTTTTTCGATACATTTATTTTTAATATATTTGTGTTGCTGTCATCGGCGAGCACGCAAGCCAGTGGGCTACTCTGGCTACATGCCTATAGTTTACTACCAGTAAATTATACTATGCAAATATTAAAGTAAAAAAACAAATTTTGGTTACTTTTATATATAATATTTTTGCACTATCATCACACTGTCATCGGCGAGCACGGAAGACACTTGCTACCCTGGCTCCAATTTTGGGAATACTCGTATAGTGATAATTTTCTTTTATTTAACATTATTCAGGTAATAAATAATATATATTTAATTTCAGGTCTCTATCTCCACAGGAAATGGGTGGAACAAACAAACAAACTCACGAACTTTTTATATAAAGATATAACATTATTAATGCAGTACATAGGTAATATGATTGAGAGTATTATTATCTCTCTGAATGCTGGACCCAGTAATTAGGCCCAAGGTATTATTTCCAGCTCCCTTAATAATAATGCTACCAAGCTAAGGTTTTGAAAGGTGAATTTCATTTCCGGATTTTAAAATTACAAAATCTCTTATGATGTTTTTCCCTCTCTCGTTATCATTTTTTCCTCTTTTATTGCTAAAAGAGATAAATTATGTAAACGTTTTTCTCCTTTCTTAAAGAATTTATTTTATTTTTCATTTAGAAAAGGTGTTTTGCTGCAGCTACACAGACCGGTAACATTCCAGAATTTAAAATAAAGCGGTTAGAACATCTGAATAACTCGACAATGTATTGTTATATATCTTTAAATGTTACCAGCCCGACAAATTCTTTTATATTCGAAATTGAGGCAATTTCATCCTTCAACATGGCAGATAACATTATTCAGTACACAAGAAAATTATTTGCTAAAGAATTCGTCTAATATTATTGAAGTGCTTTAACAGAGATTAATTAACTAGAGTTTAATTAATGGTAAAATATTTTCAGGCTCGATGATGAACAATTAATTTGTGTTATTTATTATTTTACAACTTTTTAATTATCATTAATGACTAGGTCTAGAGTTTCATTAAGCCCATTAATGCTTGTTTCAATCAATATTTTTGAAAAAACTGTACAGAGAAAAAAACCAATAATATATTTGTTTTTTCTTTATTACCTGTGATTCTACTTTTTTTTTATCAATTTTTAAAATTAACTCAAGTAGCTTGCAACAGATAAACAAAAGTTAATTTGATTACTTTAATTGAAGAATGTCTTCTGGGATGCACAAGGTTACGTGGATGGAATTGTTATCGTAACAAGTGCCGTGCTAGATGGCACTAGCTTTGGGTTTATGCAGCATGCTCTCCGAATTGTTATCGTAACAAGTACTGTGCTAGATGGCACTAGCTTTGGGTTTATGCAGCATGCTCTCCGAATTGTTATCGTAACAAGTACTGTGCTAGATGGCACTAGCTTTGGGTTTATGCAGCATGCTCTCCGAATTGTTATCGTAACAAGTACTGTGCTAGATGGCACTAGCTTTGGGTTTATGCAGCATGCTCTCCGAATTGTTATCGTAACAAGTACTGTGCTAGATGGCACTAGCTTTGGGTTTATGCAGCATGCTCTCCGAATTGTTATCGTAACAAGTACTGTGCTAGATGGCACTAGCTTTGGGTTTATGCAGCATGCTCTCCGAATTGTTATCGTAACAAGTGCCGTGCTAGATGGCACTAGATTTGGGTTTATGCAGCATGCTCTCCGAATTGTTATCGTAACAAGTGCCGTGCTAGATGGCACTAGCTTTGGGTATATGCAGCATGCTCTCCGAATTGTTATCGTAACAAGTGTCGTGCTAGATGGCACTAGATTTGGGTTTATGCAGCATGCTCTCCGAATTGTTATCGTAACAAGTACTGTGCTAGATGGCACTAGCTTTGGGTTTATGCAGCATGCTCTCCGAATTGTTATCGTAACAAGTGCCGTGCTAGAAGGCACTAGCTTTGGGTTTATGCAGCATGCTCTCCGAATTGTTATCGTAACAAGTGCCGTGCTAGAAGGCACTAGCTTTGGGTTTATGCAGCATGCTCTCCGAATTGTTATCGTAACAAGTGCCGTGCTAGATGGCACTAGCTTTGGGTATATGCAGCATGCTCTCCGAATTGTTATCGTAACAAGTGCCGTGCTAGATGGCACTAGATTTGGGTTTATGCAGCATGCTCTCCGAATTGTTATCGTAACAAGTGCCGTGCTAGAAGGCACTAGATTTGGGTTTATGCAGCATGCTCTCCGAATTGTTATCGTAACAAGTGCCGTGCTAGAAGGCACTAGATTTGGGTTTATGCAGCATGCTCTCCGAATTGTTATCGTAACAAGTACCGTGCTAGATGGCACTAGATTTGGGTTTATGCAGCATGCTCTCCGAATTGTTATCGTAACAAGTACCGTGCTAGATGGCACTAGATTTGGGTTTATGCAGCATGCTCTCCGAATTGTTATCGTAACAAGTGCCGTGCTAGAAGGCACTAGATTTGGGTTTATGCAGCATGCTCTCCGAATTGTTATCGTAACAAGTACTGTGCTAGATGGCACTAGCTTTGGGTTTATGCAGCATGCTCTCCGAATTGTTATCGTAACAAGTGCCGTGCTAGAAGGCACTAGCTTTGGGTTTATGCAGCATGCTCTCCGAATTGTTATCGTAACAAGTGCCGTGCTAGAAGGCACTAGCTTTGGGTTTATGCAGCATGCTCTCCGAATTGTTGAAAGATCGGCAAAGGATAAAGATCTGGATATAAATACTCCTATAAAGGGCCTTATACTTTCTAAACGTGAAAGAAGCTGAATATCTAAGACCCCTTCATTGAATACATTATGCTAGAATTATCAAAGATATGAAAATCCTCTTGGAGTCGTATTAAGACTAAACTGGAAAAACCTGCAACAGTTATGTTACATTGATTAATACCCTAAACGGACTGTCCTGCTGTAAGGAATTCATCAGTAGAAAGTAGTACAAATCTACACTTGATCTATAAAACTACTAATAATGTTGTTATAAAACCAATGTATTATATGCATTAGTTGTATGTTACCCTAAGATGAATGAAAAAGGTATGTGTATTAGCCGTAACAAACTCCACAGAAAGCTATGATAATTAATAGGAAAATTATCTCCTGCACTAACTTCAGCATGGATAAGTTATTAAACGTCTTCCTTTTAGATATTTTATATAAATAAAAATGAAATTTTCATATTATTGAGGTTGGTACGGAATGGAAATTAATCTGTGCTACATAAAATTTACACAATTTAGTAAAATAGAACTTAATAGTTTGGCCTATATGCTGACATTCTGGTTTCAAGCAAGGGTTCTTGTATAGTTTACTGACAGGCCAAATTAATAGTATAACCAGGAAAAATAAGTTGACTCTAAGGAGGGTACTCGACACAAGGGAGTAAAGAGGAATGATGCAGTGGGTCAGCAGGAAACTAATCTTCTGCGGTCAGGAGGCTTTTTTACACAACACCTCACATTTCGTAAGGATGTACTTGAGGAATGAATGAAAATGAACGTAGATAAATGGCTCCTAGGAAAACTGGATTTCCTTTAGTCCAAAAAACCCATTCCAACTGAACATACATTTAAAAGGAAATTCATAAATATATATATTAAGGATTTAAAAATATATCTAGAACATATAACCAGACATCGTTATTTTATATACCATTTAAACAAGCTGCAGTTAAAATTATACGAATAATGCAGACTCTGTATAGAGATGCTTTGGAACTCTATGTGAATGCGATGGAATTACTTTTAACAGGTTAAAGATTTGAGCAAATAATACTACAAATAATCTACATACTTACTAAATTTTATGTAATTGTTTTCTACTTGGAATTGGTTTTAATCTAAATTGATCGTGTATTACCCAGAAAATAATATACATTTTTACCCAGAAATCCTCCTTTTCTAACACCATTGGTTCGTCTCTGTAATTTTATTACAGATAATTAGTGAATTTCAATCAGTCCAAAAAATATTTGACTAAGTTTTTCTGCAGAAGGGGATCGTTCAAACTTAATACACTCATCTTCTGAAGATTTCGAAGACAGAGAAAATCAATATAATAATGGTTTATTTAAATAAAACTGTTTCATAAACATTTTTGTCAGTTAACTTACATTGTCTGACAAATGAGTTACAGATTGTAAATGAATAGCAGGCAAATATAAAAAAAATATTATATTTTCACTGATATGTTAACCTAACACTGGAAGCAGTTCCTTTTCTGTGGTTATATGTCGACCAAATGGTTTAACATATGTTGGAGAATTGAACAAAGGCTATATTTTGGCCTCAAGAAAAGTATATCAGTCAAAAATTCGTAAGTGTATTCTGCGTTTGAAAAGCGTACTGTAAATATAAAGGGAAGGCGCTGCCGCACAGGCACGCCAGGCTTATCTCTCTCATTACCTTATCAAGATGTCAGAAAAGAAACGTGCCAAGTCCTTACTATAGAGCGTTCGTAACTTTTCTTGAAGAAAAGAATAACTAATGGTATGATGCAGGCTTTTATTGCGATGTAACAAAAGCATACTGACAGAATGGCTATAATCTGTCAGCCATGGAAGGTCTATTCATATATTAGGTAACCAACAATTGTATATTAAGCAAAAATAATTAAATCTGCCAGTATATGGGTAATTGTTAATATTATCCATCAGGTGTAACAACTAATCAATGAGAAGAAGATTAATACTTAGCGACGGAGGAGAGTGTTTAGCAAGTTATTGCTTTGCTAACGTTTGTGATAATACATTTAGACTAAAGCCAGTGGGAGTTTGAAGCGATATGGAAGCTGAAACACAATATACGCAACATCAAGTGGAACGAAAGGAAGTTTTGAGAGGAGCGATGGTCGGCCAAGTTGAGTTTTATTGCTTCCCTCCAGCGTCGTCTCACGCCGTCTCCCTTAAGCTGCTCTTTATCCTTTCGCAAACTTTCCTCTCCGCCGAGTAGACAATTACCCACTGTCTCACATTAGACATCAACAAAACCATTGTCATATTTGACTCTCTTGTAGTTGTCTTTGGTAATTAATTAGGTAGTTGAAACATATTTAAAGTTAGTTGACGGTTGCTTCTATCCTAAACAAAACCTTAAAAAACTGCTCTATATACAAGATATTTGCATCTTTAAACAAATTTCCCAAGGGTATTACAACGAACTTTACTTTACTTTAAGTAAAACCACTCAGTTCGCCAAAGTTGAATTTGAAAGGCGGATGGCAGCACTCTGAGTTACAGAAACTATTCATTCATACATTCTTTTACTTGAAGCATCCTCTATCCCTTTATCTTTGAAATACGTTGAATACACTGGTTTCCCCTCGACCACCGAAGTTAAGAAACATTGGGGTTATTTAGTTCTTGGCTGGGTGACACCAAGTGTCGTTGGTGCCCCCAGCAATATAACTAGTTAATGGTTTAAATGGCCTAACACACTTCCACTTCTTGTATAAACATTAGAAAACAACGTTGTTATAACAGAAAGAAGACCGCAGCAGCGCAGGCTCGTCTAGCCCTCTGACTGTGGCACTTATGGTCTTTTAACCCAAGGTGTTATATAGGAGGCGGGTCCTGCGCTGCGGCTGCTACAGCGGGGACCATCAGCAGGAGAGTGTCGACGTCGGCTAATAGCTGGGAGAGAAGGAAGGAAAACTAATTGTTTTAAATAAAAGTCTATTAGTACAGATAAAGACCTTGCACTTATTCTTATACACATTAATATTATTATCAGGAATGCTACTGTTATAAACATTTACTATTACAACAATTATTACTATTCTTTTGTTTATAGACTCAATTATTTCAATTACTATTAGTTATTATTGTTGATCTATTTATCGATTATCGATTAAAAATAATAGTTTTTAATATTAATATTATATTAATTATTATATATTTTATTAATATATATTAATTATTATTAATTATATATGTTAATATTAATCGATAGATCGATTAATTTAATAGTTTATAACAAAATTAACGTAAACATATCGTGGAACTGAATACAGAGAGGACTTTATAGAGTTCCTTTTTGGTGATATATTTCATTTGGAATCAGAATTCCTGAAATTATATTATCCTATATTAACATAAGGGCAACTGCACCCTGTGCAACAAATTTGCACCCTTGAACAAAACTTATTGCGGGCTTTAACAAGTACAGTTAATGTCGTTACTTTTTCTCTAAAATGGGTAAAGAAAGATTGATTTGACATTATGCTATATTTATTTCATTGTAGACTGAATAAGCTCTAAATAGTGCGGAATAAGCAAGGAATAAGCTCTAAATAGTGCGGGTAAAATTGCTTTGATATAAAACGTTACGATGAGATTGTCGAGAGATAAACAAACACTGTTCCATTTTGTGGGTTTGCAAACGATGTAAATACAACTTTGATGAAATACTTTTGCAATATTGTCGACAATGTTCAAACAGTATAATAAAACTACTTAAATGAAAATGCCGGGATTTTTCTGAAAGGTCAAGTTCACAGAATTTTTCGTGGAAAACGGGAGATTTTATTAATAAATACCAAACATCGATTCAAAATCAGCGTTAAAAGAAAATCAGTATTTGTCTAATGTTACTTTAAGATTTGAGGAATCATTTCACTGAATATAATTCCTTGAATTTATTTAATTATGTAAAATAAAAATATTCGCATTTACTTAATTTTTATAAAATAAGTAAAATATTCACTTAGTGTCCTTGTGAAATTGTATATAAAATAATTTATGAGGAAAAGAATTTTCGAAATCACTACTTTGATGAAATAGCTCTTGTTAGATGTTGTTATAAAACATTGGAATAAACACTCTGCTGAAAATATATCACACAAATATAATGAAAATGTCTACACTAATTACAATTAAAATAAATTTAATCAGGAAATGACTTTCAACTGAAGAAAATAACTCGGAAGATTATTAATGTATTTTAATATTTGGAAATCTTTGAACAGGAAAACGCAAGTTAGTTCGGTAACTGGAGAGCATGAAAAGGCGGGGTCTTGCAAGCGTATAATAATCTAAATGAGAAAGCTACAAATGTTTTCTGATGAAAGAGATTCTACTTAGTCCAAAATTTGTATTCACTCTTGAGAAAGGTTTGATATCTGCATTAGTCAAGTTAAAGTCGTGCCCTGCCAATTCTCTATATTCACCTTATATTCCTTTAAATGTTTCAATCCTTTAGATTAACTTTCACCCTGGTGTTTCATGCTCTACTTAGTTATTCCATCTCAAATACAACAATGTTCACCAACACAGACCCTAAATTCATCAGAAAAAAATATATTTCCTTCTTAATTTAACAAATATAGTCCCTCTCTTGTTGGTCTGGATATTAATCCAAATTGCCGTTTAAATTAGATTCTTTTCTATATAACCGTTTAATACCACATTCGTTTTTTTTCATTCGTAGGCTTTCATATTTTTATTTACACTGGTTTTCCCATTACTTATTAACTTTATTTATATATTACTTTAGTCATTGCTTTTGTGATTTTTTTTTATAATTCATACAAATAACATTCAATAAGCCTCATAAATCAATTTTTTTTCTAATTTACGGGATTACTGATCAGTGTTTACAGTACAGGCATGCGCAGTAACAAATTGCTTTCTTACTAAACTCATTCCTCATAGGGAGTCTTACATTTTGTTTTGCTCAAGTTTACTAGAGAAGAAGAAGAAGAACTAAAAAGTGTCTTACGGGTAGGAACGAAGGTTTTACGTCTTCCCTGTGGACAAGCATTTTCTATCTACATGAAAAATATATGAATATATATAATATTTTGCCAGATTCGCAAGCCGATAAGCAAAGGTGTTCTATTCTTCAATTTTATTCCTTTCTAAATTATTTGTAAAATATTGAAATGTTCGCATTGTTTTCGTGATAGTTCTACATCAGTACAAGAAATGTATATATGGCAACGACAAAACAACAGATGAGGGCATCTTTGCGGTTTTTGAAGGTCCTTCAATACATTTTGGACATCATCCTGATTATTGCAGGAGGATGGCAAAAACTGCTAATCACACTACAGGTAACAGACTTTTGAAGATCATAATGCAATCTGGACTATTAGAAGAACTGTAAACTTTTTGGACAATATATTATAGAAAAAGTCCCTTATAGCACACTATAAGACAGAACCTATAGATTTCTCAGTCATTTTTAATAAAAAATGTTGAAGATTAGTATTTTAATTTATCATTCTCTCAACAACATTACAACTGTATGACACATATTCAATGATTATTATTGATATGAAGAGGTACTATAACTCTGGTAAAAACACACAAACTTCTTAGGGTGCTTCTAACTGCTTCTAACCTGCTTGTATAAAGCCAATCAAGAGTGGCTTGATTACAAAAAAAATCTTAAGTGAATATCGAATGAACTATTTTGAGAAATTTATTAATAATAGAGAAACCTATTAAACATATTATGATTTTAGTGAGTTCACTGTTTAAAAAAAAAAACAAATTAATTTGTTAACTTTAATAAGTGAATATGAGCAAAAGGAAATAATATAATAAACTAGTGGCAATACGCTAATCTTGTTTACATATTAGTATTAAACATATGATCTACCGTCATACCTCGTACATTACTGCCGTAGCTGTTGGACCGGTTTCGGGTGTCACCCATCTTCAATACGAACATATGTTCGTATTGAAGATGGGTGACACCCGAAACCGGTCCGACAGCTACGGCAGTAATGTACGAGGTATGACGGTAGATTATATGTTTAATACTAATAATACTAACCTCTGTGGTAATGATGAAATGCATGAACTTGTTTACATAGTTCTAATTTTACTATATTACTAGTTTAAAACGCTGAGTGGTTTTAAAGGAAGTTTGTATTTTTAGATAATGGTTTTTTTAGAAATTTAGTTAACTTGACGTACTGAAACAATCATAACTATAAGCATCCAAAATAAACAAATACCAAGAAAATAACCTATCAAGTATAATTGATGCATAAAGAAGACGAAATAAGGAGTGTAACATTAATTTGGAAGACCTGAACTTATGTCATTTTTTTTCAATACTCTCACTTTTTCTCTTTTTAAGTTCTTTCAATTTTATATGATTATCTCATGTAATATTGCGTTACTTCAGTCATTTTATTAATATTTCTTTCACCAGAGCATATTTCCTTAATTTGTACATTACTATTATTTAGTAACATAATAGAAGTTTTCCGAACATCTAACACTGTTCATCTATACCAGAGTTTTTCAAACTTTTTTCAACGCGGAACCCTTTTTGGTTGCAGTAACTTTCCCGGGAACCCCAGATTCTAATGATTTCATAATATAACAATCATAATATAAATATTTTCATATGTTTTTTTAAATAGTATGTATGTTTAAAAAAAATAAAAAAGTAATATTGCTGCAATGTGTATTATTCCAATAAAAATTCAAAACTACAAGATTTTAATTTTCATATTTTCCACAAGTGCATAACACATAAAACAGAATTACTAGCAATTTTAACACAAAGTTTGTTTTGTAATCATTTTTGGCTCTATAATTGAGAGTTTGATTCTCAAGTTAGCCCCAACATTAAGTCTATTTCGGTGTTTGGTTTCTATAGCAGTTTAAAGGGAAAATCCAGTTTCACATAAGTAGGTAGTGGGAAATGGAAGCAATGTGTGAAAGTCCTACTTTTGCAATAGCAGGGAATTGGGGAGTCAGATAGTTCTATAAACTGACTATTGATTCATCCTAAATATGAATAAAATTTTTACCTCTTCTACTTAGGGTATAAGTAGGTAACATATAAACATTATTCGGTTTCATGATTCACAAGAAATATAGAATAAATGCATACCTATAAAAAACAATTTTAGAAAAATGTTTTTACTAAATATTTTTCACGGAACTCCAGACAGTCCATTAACGAACCCCTGGGTTCTGCGGAACCCACTTTGGGAAACTTTGACCTATACCAATCAAACAAAAATTACGAAATCGCTAAAATGTATGTAATTTGATAGTAAAATCAAAGAAGTAAAATAAACATTCGCACAAAAAAAAGATCAAATTAATTTAATAACTTTGAACGAGAATATATTTTATAAGCTTTATACTTAATAATGATTAAACATTACATCAACATTCATACTTTACCTATACTATATCTACGCCACTTTACTTTGCTTACATTACTGTCATTGAAACAACTTTTACAGATTTATAAAATAAGTTTTACTTTTTTTTAAATAAGTAATTTAATTTATGTTTTATGACATTCATTGGATGTAATTTTAACTGCATGTTAAAGGTTTATCTAGGTGAACTATGACTAACTTAAAAAAAAAAAAAGGATTTCCAGTTAATCGGAAGTGATTTTACAAAAGGATGGTTTCTATCATATCTCTATTTCCGATGTTGATAAAATTGAAAGACAATATTTGTTGTTTTCTCACAAGATATCACTTTCTTCATAATATTTATAATCTTTTTAAATGTATAGGAACAAATTTCATAAAATGACTAACGGTTATAGATATGCATTGTAGCCTGACTTTATGCAACAATGGATGTAGTCATTACCAGGCTCGGTGACACTCTGAGACAAAGTGTCGTTCAGTCTCCCGATAATTTGGTTCTCACATGGTTTAAATGGCAGCCGAATCATAAATGAGCCACACATTCACCCTTTGAAAGGTCGCAAACATTACAAGTGTCGCTTTGGTGTGATTATTGATTTTTATGAAAATTTGCATATTGATGCTAGTCACAATATGATAAATAAATGAATGAATTAAATTATCGATAACTTTAATAATACTTTAATTAAAGTAGACTTTATTATAATAAATCATTTTAGATTTTTTAACCATGTTTTAAAAGTTTGTGCATTAAAAGGTAAGGGAAACACCAACTGATGTTTAATTCAGTAGCAACTAATAAAAAATTAAAGTAATAATGAAGGAATAATATAATAAAATAGCAGATAATAAAATAATCCTAGCATTGATTATTGAGGAGTTCTATTCAGTTTGAAAGTAACGTTTACAAGTTACCATAGATAATTTCGTCCATATCTATAATTTGGGGTCGTTTTGGACAAACACAAGCGATAGGAGATAAGTATGAAGAATGGAATGCTACGAAGGAGGTGCTGTCCTTTTTCAAACTTCCTTTTGACAGAAGTATTGCTTGTTTTTGATTCAGTCAAAAATATTTAATTAACTTGTGAGGTCTCCTGACTAGGGATAATTATATGAGTGATGGGCATATAAGCGAGGCAATGACTAAGGGCAAAGCCAGATTGGTTGAATCGACTTTGAACAAACAAACAAGGCCGACTGTGATGAGAAATCCATAGGAGTCGGTTAGAGGAGTATCAGCGGATGAGTAGACAGAGGCCCGGGCCGCCTGCTTGTGTAATTAGCGCCGACGGAGGGCACGAGTGGATTCAATGTCTCTGGCCACCAATGGGCACCATTAAGTGGTGTTGTTTTCATTGGGTCCCTGACGACCCCATTCCTCACCAGCACGCCCCATTCAGGCTGAATGCTGGCCGCAAAGCGCCCACTGCCACTGCCAGGCTCTGCATAATCACACAGCCTATCAATACACGACCCACCCTAATCAGGCCTTATCAATCATGTGCAGCCACCGGGGTCCCGCCTTCACTCACCCATTCTAGTTTGCCTTTAGACAAATACACATCTCATCAGGGAATAATCATTCCCAATGTAACAGTCACACTCCACGAGTCAGAGAATGGTGAATACTGCGCGTGAACAAACAGGACTGGGAATATCCATAGCACATTTCTTCACAACACCAATCCGAAGAGTGACCAACATGTCTTTTAAGTACAGTACTACTGGGACCAGAAACCTTTACTTCTACAAATCTTTATCACAGGAGTTCAGCTCGCGGTTATCGTGGTTACTAATCCACGCCAGATTCTTGTGTAACAAGACATCAGCCACTAAGTGAACAGTATTCTCCTCCAAACACACAACTAGAGGCTCCTCTATTGTGTAACAAACACAATGTAATCATTGCAGCCTTAATATTAATAAGTCCAGGTGTAAAGTGCAAGAGGTATAACACGCATTACAGAAATTTTCAGCAGATGCTAAAACCAGGAACATGATATGTTTTTTGCTTTCCTTTTGTAATAAAAAATGATAAATGTACATTAAATTTGAAAGTTTGAATGCAGAATTAAGTCATCCTTAAACGTCTTTCGGAAACTAAAGCTACCTTAATTATCCGAGATAACTAATTATCCAATTGCTAATTAAAATAACTAACACTTTTATTTTATTATGAACATTGTAGAATGATAGAAGACATTTAGTTAATAGAAGGATGAAGGTTAATAATACATAAATGAAAATATAACGCAAAGATAGTACACACATCTTACTAATAACGTATGTATTCTTGACGTTCCACACTAAACAAAATTCTTTCACTCTTTCTTTTAAGAATTGCTCAACATGAGCTGGTAGCTAAGCTGGCAGTGTCATTTCGAGTAATTAACAGTGAAACAGTGTCCTTCAAGCACTGTATCTTATAGTGGAGAAAATTGATCGTTGATTGAATGGATTAAGCCAAGTTACTACTTCTCTCGTTCGTTTCCTATTATCTACTGACTAAATAAAAAACGATTTTAATATAGCACTTTAATATTTACTTTCTACCTTACTAATCAGCGGCTCCGTCTCCCTCTTCCAAGCAAAAAACAGATATCCAAAGTCACGTTAGTCTGAAATGACCTTCACTAACCAGTTTACAGAAATTAAATAAACTCACATTGCAGAGGTTCTACCAAATAACAAATAACGTGTAACTACAAACAAATATTACAGAACTACTTTCTAAATTTAAATTAACTGAAAATATAAAATAATAAATTAGAAAAGAAGGTCATACTTCACACTTAACATTTTGCATAAATGAGAATTTGTTTGGAAATTAGAAAGAAACTAATTATTCACAAGGGCTCATATTTGTAGTGCAATGTAGGGTATTACTTAGAGGGTATGAATAAAAGAATGATAATTATTTTAACCAACTTTGAAAGCTGGTAACACAAAAAATAGCCAATGAAAATATATAATTAATGCAATATGAACACTTTGACCAATCCGGATATAGCTTATTATATGGAGGAATTGCCCTGAGAATTGTTATTTGAGAATACTAACTAGTCTTTAGAAGACTAAATAACTGGTTAACAATGAACAGTACTATTTTTTTCCCTTATACTTATTTTAAAATGTTGACTTAAACTATATTTTACCACAGAGGTATAGTAATAGTAATAGTATTGTTACAAAAATATAACATCTTACCCAGTAGGATTGTTACAAATATCTAGCGGTTTTGGAACCAATTGCCAAGAGCAATCTCAATCTCCTTCAGTTCCGTAGAGCTAAAGGATTACAATTTTACTACCTTTCTGTAATATTATAAATAGAATTCAATTCAGCTTACTTCTGAATGGCTCGGTAATGGAGGAGTTTTGAATTTGGTTGAGGTTTGAGGAAAAGAAAGAAGATAAGGCGGAATATTATAAAATAATAATATTTGTTATACTTGTTCAAATGAGATTATTAGTGTTGAACTCAAGTGTGATGTTTTATACGATTGATAAGGCACTGCTAGTTGAATTCAAATATGATTTGAGTTAAAAGAATCAAGTTAAAAATGAGAAATATAAAAAGAGAACCTGGAGGGACTGTGTGTTGAGGAGGGCGGTTGAGTAGGGGAAGCAGTCGGGGACGGCGGGGGCGGCGTTGGCGAGGTCGTGGGCGGCGAGGGTTTGGTGGAGGGTTTGGGAGAGGGTGCAGAGGAGCTCGGGCGGCAGACTCCTGGCCCGCAGGTAGACCTCCTCGAAGGCGGCGCTGACGGCCTCGCTGAGCGACTCGCCGCGCTGCCACCTCGCCACCGCGCTCTCCACCACCCTCGTCAAGTCGTGCAGGCGCGGCGCTTCCCACTCTGCCAAACAGTCCATGTCAACAGCACTGCTCTAGCTACTCTCAAACAGTCCATGTCAACAGCACTGCTCTAGCTACTCTCAAACAGTCCATGTCAACAGCACTGCTCTAGCCTAGTCTCAAACAGTCCATGTCAACAGCACTGCTCTAGCCTAGTCTCAAACAGTCCATGTCAACAGCACTGCTCTAGCCTAGTCTCAAACAGTCCATGTCAACAGCACTGCTCTAGCTACTCTCAAACAGTCCATGTCAACAGCACTGCTCTAGCCTAGTCTCAAACAGTCCATGTCAACAGCACTGCTCTAGCCTAGTCTCAAACAGTCCATGTCAACAGCACTGCTCTAGCCTAGTCTCAAACAGTCCATGTCAACAGCACTGCTCTAGCCTAGTCTCAAACAGTCCATGTCAACAGCACTGCTCTAGCCTAGTCTCAAACAGTCCATGTCAACAGCACTGCTCTAGCTACTCTCAAACAGTCCATGTCAACAGCACTGCTCTAGCCTAGTCTCAAACAGTCCATGTCAACAGCACTGCTCTAGCTACTCTCAAACAGTCCATGTCAACAGCACTGCTCTAGCTACTCTCAAACAGTCCATGTCAACAGCACTGCTCTAGCTACTCTCAAACAGTCCATGTCATTCTATCCACTATCTCTCCATATACAATCTATAACATACTTCCTTTTCATCTATCAACTAAAAGTGACCTCTAGTATAACAAAAGGGAAAACAAGTGGAGAAACTACTCACTATTAATCTATATAAATCACTTGATTAATTGATATTACTTTAATATACATATCTTAAAGGTTAGTAGATCTCTAAGCCAATATGTTTTCCACCTTCAAACAGGGTTAGTAGGGATTCGTGGGTGGATCTGGATACTGAATAAGAGGATTAGAGTGATGCAACTTTAGGGATCAGATTACTTCAAAAGAAATATTCATATGATATTGGCTGCTATAGTTGGTGACATGGAATGAGACCTTCAAGTGGAATTTTTGGAGTGTGAAGGTAATTTGAGTGTTTTTCTCTGAGCTGAATTTCATTCTGCTCATCTCGCATCTAGATTTCTCGCAATACCTACAGGTAATGTAGAAGCATTTGTATAAAGTAAATAGGATCAGAGTCACTGAATACAATTGCTGTACCATCTGGAAACGTAAAAATAGTTCTTAGTGGATAGTAACAGTGGATAGTTTAAGCATGTAAAACGCTCTTATAAGAACTTGGAGGGGTTCAAAGGATTCAAATTCATGAAAAATAAAACTTTGCTTATTGAATGTCCACAAAACATTTTATCACAAAACAAATCATGCAGATGTCCCTAACTAATCAGGTCCCTAGACACCTGATTGCCCTGAATTTGTATGACTTCATTTGACTTTATAACAACAATATTCTGTCATATTGTTACTCGATCTTACTCGATAGATATTGATATGACACCTATGAAGTATATATCAAGGTTTCATCATATCGATATACAAAGTTATGAAACAAATAAACTTTAACATAAAGATAATAAAAAGAAATCATTGATTAAGGTAATAGGTGCATTTAATAACCAAGGTAATTAAATCTGCTATTAATTTCATTACTTACTAATAATGTTATTTATGAAATAACATTATTAGTAAGTAATGAAATGACTTACATGCTGGCAGTTGATGCCATCATGTGTGTAGAAGGTAGAATGCTGAGAGAGGAGATAAGCAAATCGAATAACTGACGCATTTATTTGAGTAGGTAAAGTGGAAACTGTTTAGAGTAGATCAGTTGAAGCTCTGAAGTAAAGGATCAGTATTTTAAGAGCTTAGGAACCAAAACTAACTAAACTGGCCTTTATTTATTTAATGATTTAAGCATTAGTTTAATAGAGTCTGTTTAATATACATATTCTGACTGCAACCCTATTAATAACTAATGAAACTTTAAACAACCCAACTTTACGGAATACCAAATCACCAGTAATGTACACACGTAATGTCCACTTACTCACATTACCACATCACAGAGGGCTCTTGTCAATCTAGCAACAAATCAAATTACTAAATATTTGCAACTTAGAGTGAGGTCATGAAATCAGTGGAACACTCATTAAAACCTATGTCATTTCTCCTAACAAAATAGTAGTAGGATGGGGAGGTCATTCATTTGAAGAATAAGCAACAAATTGACCTTTTCGCCAGTCAGGGTGTCTTAGATATTGATTTACTCAAAATTATTTAGTGTAGGGATATTTACTAATATCCCATGGACTTTTCCAACAAAATGCCAAACTAAATATGAGAAAACGTAGATTCATTACTGGGGTCAAAATGCAACTTTCCGTATTGACAGTGCGTTGTCGACCCAAACAAAAACAACACTTGTAATCCCAACAAAGAAGGAAAAAGACAATACTTTTAAAGTGAATGCTATTGTTGTTTGAGTTGTTACAACTAGAGCTATAAGAATCCTTGAATTGATTTATGAATGATGGGCTGGCGGTGGGAGGCATACCGTCGAAGTGCGGAAGGAGGGCTGCGTGGGTGGCGATGACCGCCTCGCGGTGCCGGTTCAGGCCTAGACCCCTGCTGCAGAGGGCGCCGTCCAGGTCTGGCCACCCCACGCCCTCCACAGCGTCGCGCGTCACGTACACCTCCACTCCTCTGTTCCTCATCGCTCTGAAACAAAAAACTGACTGTCAACATGCTGTCTACACAGTATTCCATATCTCCAGCAATCCCAAAATATGAGTATAAACGTCAAGTGCTATGGATTATTCTGGGAAAAATTGTATCAAATTTAAGATCTGGTAAATCAACTGTACAAAGAACACACCAATATAGGGAAGTAACAGCTTCTGATCGAAATGTGAGTGCCGCGATATAATTATATTGCACATTCAGGAGTATTAGTATCTGAAGATAACAAACGAAGATGAAATATTTCTTGTCGAAATATGAAGTTCGTTTCAGATCATTATTTCTTTTGGTTAATCATAAGTATTTTTTTATGTAGTTACTTTTTCTTCCTCTTTTACAAGGTGGCAATGATGCGGAGTACCTGAATCTGCATGTTATTACAGTCCTAATAGAACTGTCGTGATGAATACTTATAGGAATATATAACACCAGGTTGATTTCAGATTGATAAGTAAAGTGAAACTTCACATACCTCACCTAATAACATTCATGATAGTCTACTCGCAAAAAAAATACAAATTCAACTTTCAATAAATAAAAAAAAATCAGTTTTCCCAAAAATTTCATAATTATAAAATGTTCAAAAAAGAGAAGACGAAGAGAATGGTGCAAGCTGTCTGTTAATTACTCATCCATATTCAATGCATCTGGATCCTTCAATAAGCGCCGCAGAGCTTTGGTCGAATTAATTCTGAATGCCTCAGCTGTTCTTGAGTCCTCACTGCAGCTACTGATAACTGCAGAGAATCAACACTTCACATAACCACAACTCCCAACATACAACGCACTTCAGTATTGGCAATGATATAGTTCTCCGAAGTATATTCTCAGTGTGGAACAAACTTAGCGTTGTTTATTTAGATTTGACTCGATGCTACCCAAGGTGTGGGTTTTCGACACGGTGTTTAAATGTTATGTTGTATGATGTAGGTTAGGTTGCAGTGGCAGTTCTACAAGGGAACACACGTACGCCGAGCATTGGCCCTTTGTGATACCACACAATGAAGATTGATTGAACAGTGGGAGTCCTAAATTTTGCCTAACTCATGTGTATTTAGAGTAGAGTATTTAACGAGTACCTGACATGGTACAGGCTCGGGACCGACGGTTTAACGTCCTTCTTCGAGGGACGTTGTGCTAAGATTTATTCACTTCCGCATGAATAAATCGAGAGCCAGGTGGGGGTCGAACCCAGGTCCTATCAGTTCAGAGGCGAGTACGTTAACCACCGAGTTAACCTACCCCCCTTCGTCTGATGTAGGACTGTTTCTAAACTAAGGCTTAAGCATCACACCACTCCTCTTTTGCATCCAGAAGTTATGTCGCACTCAAGAGGTAATCTTCTTGTGAATAGAAGAGTTCAAATAATATGAGTTGACTGAATAGATTTCTATTCTCTGACAGTTTAGCTGATGGCAATCTATCAGGTTTTGATCTTTATGTAAAAAGTAACAAAATAATGCATGATTATCAAAGTTACAAGTATAGCAAATATATCTTCATGTTGTAAATCCAAACATACCTAACTCTAGAAAAAGAATATGGAATGACCTACACTCTACTAAAAGAACATATAACAATTTAGTTTTTCCTAGATTGTTAAGTGACTATTTTATTTAATGTGATTATCCTGGATACGTAATCTATTCAATGTGTTACAGTTTTACCAAAGTCATAGAAAATAAATTTAATGACATATATTTTACTGTTGCTATATCCAAAAGTAGCTGTTTATAAGAGAGGATGGGTTGTATACATTTTTGCTGAACTTACATGGACGAAAGTAGTACACTTCACCAATCCAAAAAAAAATTTTTTTTTCAATTATTGCTAGGATGCAAATGGTATTTATAAACAAAAAATGAGAAATATTTCTCCAAAGACAATTATAAAGTTAGTTAAAAGAAGCTGATTTTAGAAACGAAAAAGGAAAACACAGAATACAGATTAGGCCGCGTTGCGTCCGCCAACTATGAAATCCTACTTTTAATAATAATATGCCAGATGTTTTAGAACAATAATTCCAATTTTGTAATATTGGAATATAAGCGGATATAGCAACATTGAAGTAATTACTCATTAAATACATTATAGATGAGTTTTCTAATACTTTACCAAATAATTTTATATTACGTTTAATAAAAATAACAGCAGAACTACATTAACTTTTAAGGAGTTTAATATAGAGTTCACTTATAGTAGAGTTGAGTGTAGCTTACTCCGGTTTTCCTTCAGGTGACTTCGTCAGTTCCATTTACTTCTTAAAAAATGTATCATCTGTATAATCTTTATTTATAAAAATTGTTTTAATTAAATAATTATTCCATTTAATAGGAAGAAAACAACAAAGGATATCAAGAACTTGCGGGTACTAATGTGAATTACTTGTTCGAGAAGACAGGTTGTGACTTTGGTGAAAGGAAAGGACGGGGAAATGTTACTAAGATCCACTCTACACTGATGCCTAACGAAGACTGGCATTCAGGCATGTCTTTGAATACAGAATCAAGTAGCTCTTATTAGAGCAGGAGGAGCGTACGACAGGCACTCTCTCAATGCAGGCGTAGTCAATGCTACGCCTCGTCAATAGCCAAGGCTTCCCAAGAGCGTCCTCAGTCTTTTTTTACACCAATCTTCAGTCTTGATTCAAACTGCCCACACTATCTATGTCTCAATATAAGGCAAACAGTCTACACTCATCTTACCTAAGGTTAATTGTTATTCAAATCTTCTAAGGTATTAACAGTAATAACATGGATCAGATTACCTCAGTGGTTAACGAACTCGTCTCTGGGCTGGTAGCCCGGGGTTCACGCCTGGCCCTCGAGTCACGCGGGAGGTGAATAAATCTGAGTATGTCGTCCTTCGGAGAGGACGTTGAGCCATTGGTCTCCAGCCTGTACGATGCCAGGTACTCGTTAAAGATCCCTACTCGAAATTCACTTAAGTTAGGAAAAATTTATGACTCCCAATATAGAATCTGTAGAATCACCAATCAATCAAAAAGCCAGTAAACGGCTGACGTTATCACCCGCTAGGGGATCGGTCTAAACAATAAAAAAAAAAAAACATAACAATACTATAATTCTAAGGGTCTTTTGGAATGCAATGAAATCAATGTTAACACTTTGGTAGAACAATGACAGCTTCAGCTGCTGAAATGGTTAAGAAGCTGACCTTGATATTTCTCCGTGACTGGGGTCCATGGTGAGGAAGAGCCTGAATTGCGGGTGGGGTCTGACGGTGAGCTCGTGTCCCTCCGGAGTGACGCCTCGCTCACTCATCACCAGCACGCCGTTGGGCTCCAGCAGGCCGTTCAGTCGGTCCAGCACTGCTCCGCTGCACAGGTTCACGTTGTCCACTACCAGCCAGTCACCCGCCTCTAGACACTATAGCCACACATTGTATTTCAACATTCTATCACTTAAAGACATACTACATTTCGTGCGATATCCTCATTAAAGATAACACATTTATTTTTTTATCTCAGATCTGATAGACTCATAAATTATTTAAGTAAACTTAACAGAAACAACATAAATAATATTCTAAAGCAAATGATAAAACTTTTTATTTGTAATTCTAATAATTTTCAAGACAGCATAATGGAATACATAAAGGGGCCTTTGTACTGGTATCCACGTCAAGTATTCAAGAATTACACTATTCAGAGTTTAATATTGGTGGATGAGTGGGCGACTAGAACCAGCAACTTGTTGGCTGTTCTCAATAACTCTGTCCAAGTGTCAGAGTTATTCTCCTGACACTTATATCACTGAAATAACCTGAAATATAATTAGTATTATACCTATTCCATTTAATGAAACAATGACAAATTGACTAACGTTTATCATACTCATCTTACATCGTACAGAGTATAATACCATATACATGGTACTATTCGCGTGCTTCTTCAGAGACCCTTAGAACGGACCCGAATACCTTTAGAATGCATGTGCAATGATACACATTGAAAATACATTATTGTGTGACTATGAATCTAGTTTGAAGCTATAATACTGCTTTTACCTCACATATTGACATAAGTAAAAGGCATACCACTTTTCGAGTGGTATCTTTCTTTGAGACCTTTATGTTAAAAAAGACATATATCGTAACCATTTTATATATAGTAATATATAAAAAGATTTCACATAAACACATGAAATAACAATCAATGATCAAACCACAATAAGAAAATGGGAAAACAAGACTAAAATCTTTCAACCATAACAAGCGGTCTTCGTCAGAGTGAGTTGGGTTTCTGACTCTGACCGCTTGTTACGGTTGAAAGATCTTAGTCTTGTTTTCCCATTTTCTTATTGTGCTTTGATCATAGCAATATATATAAAAAAAATCTGGAGTGGCCTACAAACTACTTTACTATAAGTAACTCAATGTCAAATTTCTTGAGTATATAAAACATAACGTATCATTTAAGCATAACATAAATATCTAAATGGGATATAATTATTAGCATTGCATTCGTGAGGTAGTACAGATAGTGATTGAAGGACATATCAATTTATAAACTTATTTTTGTACATCACAAATAATTTATTATTTGCAAATAATTTCATTAGTATGACTACAGCAGTAATAACATTTTTGAAAAACCAATGTGAACATTTCTTGAAAAGAAATATTATCCTACAAGAGAACATGGCTATTGTTCAAATAGCCAGTAGATTTCTTACATTGTTTACTTGACATCCTTCTACATTGAATATTAATGTAAAATTTTCAAATTTGAAACAGTAAAATACCCTTTTTTTCTCTAAAAAACATCTTAAACAGCGAAGAAAATGTTGTTTTAAGGTGATTTGTTAATTAAAGTTGTACGATAATTACATTTATTAATCTCTAAACGAAAGATTTATATTTTGAATTATCTTTTACATTCTTGGTTTTTAACAGAATTATTATACTGGGAATTTTATGGCTTCTTAGTATTTAATAAGATCATTTTCCTTCCCCTTTGTCAAATAACATATATACAATTTTTTTTTTAATGAGTGTTATCATTTACCTGCACAATATTATTCCTCTTACATCTTTTATAAGTCAATAATATATTTTCATTTTTCCATTAGAAACATCAATTTTATCTCAGTGGATTCGCTCAAAAAATTTCTAAGTCAATATAAACAATGTAAAAAAATACAAAAAATTCGACAAGTATAGCAGGTGATCTCTTAGTCTAGGATAAACAAAGAGTTTTTATATCGTTATTGCTCTTTCCCGTAATTGAAACTTCATGAATTTTTTTTTATGAATTGCTAATTTTTTGTTCCATTTTTGGTCAAATTTTCATTATTTTTTAACGAGCCGTTTAGCGTCAAAAAAACATTTTCGAAAAAACAAATCGTACTGTAACGCCCGTTTAGCGAATGTAATTTTGGAAAAAAATATCTCAACTCATTCTCCATATAATGCTCTATTTATAGGCATAGTTTCATTCTTGTCCGTCAAATAGTATGGCTTGTATCGCTCTCACAAGGTTTGAGATTGAATTATAAGTCAAAATTTTTACATTTTATTGAAAAAAAAATATTTCCTGTTGTTTTTATATTCTGAATATATTTTTCGTTTGTTGCATTTGAAACCTCAAAGATAATGTCAAAATTTCAAAACTCTAGGGTTATCAGTTTAGGAGAAATAAATGTTTTTAAAAAAACGGTTTTTGGCAAAAAAAGTGACTTTCCCATCATGCATAATTCTTCCCAAACAATAGGGATCTTCGTCTTTATGAGGCCCATTTTTGTGTAAAATATCAACTTGATCCATCAAAGATTCTGGACCGTAGCGTGGTAACAAGCAATGCTAACACACGCACCCACCCACCCACCCACACACACACAGACATCATCGTAAAAACTTCATAAAACGACTTCTGGGACCTCAAAACATGTAATTCCGTCAAAATCTCGAGATCGAATTTTTTCACGATCACTATACTTTACTTATAGTAAAGTAATAAATATATATTGAAATGATTTTTCATTATTAACAAGATGCAAATAAAAAAAAGCTATTTTTGAAGGCGTGATTCTACTCTAATAAGTATCATTAATTAAAGGAGTGGAAAAAAGTGAATCACTAGATGAGTAGAGCATAAAAGTGTTGAGAGGGCTTTCGCATTATACAACTTATAATTATCAAACATGTTGAAGGCTAAATTATGTTGATGTTACTTTTTAAGTCGATCAGTAGCTCGATTTATTTAATTTCAGTACGAACGGTTGACTGGAACTAACATTTTTACTGATCTTATACATTCTTGTGGTCCTATGGTCAATGATATGATGGGAAAAAATTAATCAATTTACTTTACCGTATGAATTTGAATTGGGTAGAAAGGTGGCTTTAAACTTCTGAGTTCTCTTAGGTCTAAAAGTGAGGTTCACCTACACCTGACTCCTATACGTATCACTTGAAAGTATGAATAGAAGTATGTGTCTTGCCAGCATGTAGTGATTAAGTTGACAGACCTTAATGAGAAGACTGTCGATCCAATGGAATATACCGCCCGCCTTGAGCCCGTGGCGTTGGAAGCTCTCGTTGAGCGAGTCCAGACGGGCTGTGGCGGCGACGGCAGCCTCCTGTCCTCTCAGGTCATCCAGAAGCACGCCCAGCTGGCTCACTCGCTGCTTAAACCGGCTGCCCGCCTCCTCCAGCGTCTCCCCTCCCCCATCTGAAACATAACCAACAATATATAACCTTAATGTTTCAACAGGAAATGTATGTCCCATTATATTTATGATATTAATAGTAAAAGCTTAATTTTAGTAAATGATTATTTTATGTACCTAAGGTCTTTAATGAAATGAATTTAATACTTCCATAAATTAATAAATTAAAATAATTGTATAATGACAGGCTAACTATTAACAGTCATTACATTCCCTTCTAATCACATGAAACAATAACCTTCATGTCCTGCCTGTTGTATGTACTGGTTTCAACATTGCATTAAGAATCGTCTACCCACTGTCACTCATCAGTCAAAGTCCAAAAGGAACAGAAAAAAATTAACTTCCAAAAATGTTATTTTTGTCAGTATAAACTGAGCAAACATTTCCAAATTATGATTTAAACTTATAAAAAGAAAGCTTTAATTGTGTCTCTTATAAAGAAAGCTTTTTATAAGTATAAATCATAATTCAGAAATGTTAGCGCAGTTTATATTTACAGAAATTTAAGGATCTGAAGTCGTGGTGAACTTCTCCGTGGAGATCGTTGACAAGAATCACCTTTAGAGCCAAAGGAGAGCAAGTAATCACAATGACATCGCTGCAAAGATATAATGTTGAATCCTTACAGAGGAGGAAAGAACTGGAGACTTGACTCGGCAGGAATAATCTTTGACAGACTGATATAAGCGTTTGATATAATACAGTAACCATCTACAGCTATTCAGTTGAAAAGGAAACGCAGATGGCATGTGTTCATTTTGTAAAAGAGCTTGATTACATTCATACCTAGCCGAGATGTAATGTTATGTTTAGGCAGCTGCATAGCTAACAGCCATTTTGACTCAGTCAGATTACATGATGACAAGATGTCCGTTAGAGCCATGAATATGAATCCACAATAGCAAATTTGTTGATTAAAATGCGGATGGAATATGTAAAGGAGGTAAAACCAGGGTTCTAGGTACAAGGCAATCCTTTGAATATTTATAATTCAATCCGAACAGAGTTTCATGAGGCAAGATATATCGTGTGAGCACAGTGGAAGATTAGAAATGCATGGACTATATTACAAGCACCTCTCTCCTTGTCACCTGCTGGTATTTACTTAAAATGATAGCTGACATTCCATTCGCTAATGTTACGTTTCACGAATGCTTTTACAAACCATTGTACTAATCGACTCAATCTGAACCCCACCTCTAGCCTGCGGACTCCACCAACAAACAAATCAATATTTTCCCAAGAATCCAATTAACACTGCCACCTCTATGTAAACTTTAATTAAAAGGCATCTATTTCATTAAATTTGAAGTAAATTATAAATAAAATACAAAACATTCTACAACATTTTTTAATTATAATGTATCATTGCTTTTCTACATCTTACCATAAATAATGGTAACATAATTTTCTACATCTATTAAAACAATATTGTTTAATAGATTTTAAAATCACATTGACGCAAATTCATACTTGAAGCAAATGAATTACCCAATCAGAAATAAATAAGCAAGCCTTACTTTTAATTATTTAATTTTACTTACTTTTAATTTTAGTAAACTTTAACTATACTTTGACCAAAAGATTTGAATTATGGTTCAAATACTATATTATTATTCGTAATACTATCATGAATAATAATAATACATTAAATATCTAATACTTAAAGCAAGTTAAACCAATTAGATAAAGAAAGTTATTGGTAAACTAACTATTGCTAATGAGTAAAGATTTGTTAAAGTTAATAGCACACATATATTAAATTGCAATAATTTTCTTCAATATCAATCTGAAAACTAAGAAATTCTGGAAAATGGATGTTTCCAGTTGAAGAAAACAGGCGGAAATATTAGAAGTTAGTGATAAGAAACAGCCTACCTGCGGCCGCCATTACCAATTAAAGTCAAAATGAGAAAAAAACAGTTTATACAGCAAACTTTATCCATAAATAAATGTTATTGTGATATTTTTGGGATATTTGTTCGGGAGCACCTAGAACCCCACAACGCTGACCCTACGAACTTCGTACTTCCAACTGTCAGTGAATGTCGTGTTACCCTTAGCTAAGCTTAATTTTATACTTAATTATTAACAAAATAGCTGACCCGACAGACTTCCTGCCTTATCTATAAAAATCCAATTCGAATAGGAATAAAAACTAGGATAAAAAGTCTGGAGTGGCATAAACTTAACTTTACTATAAGTAAACATAATATCAAACACGTTAACAGCCAACTTATGTTTTGTTTGATTAGTCAACTATTTGTGGATCGACTACCTCTATCGATCACACCAAGGAATGCATCAGAAAGTAAATGTTTGATTGGGGTTAAATTTTTACATTTAACAATTTTTTATTGTTCTAACAATCATCTTAACTCATTAGACAATTCAAATTTGTTTAAATAAACATCTAAATAACTGTTTTATTTCACTTAAAAACTGTCCAAGTCAATGTAAACAAATCCGACATAAATGTAAACAAATCCGACCAGTTGTGTAGGTAATTCATTATTCCAAAACCAAATTTCAGTTTTTATAATTTGCTTGGGAGCACCTAGAACCCCAACACTGATTTAAAAAAAAATTACATAAACCTTTCTGGGGATATACCTAAAATTTTCCAAATGTTGACGGCGATTAGATGTATTGTTTTTGAATCTGTCGAGTACAGACAGATACACATTCATTTTTATATCTATAGATATATAAAAACATATATCTTCTTAACATGAATCATTCTTAATCTTTCAATGAAGTGGCAGAAATCCAAGGACTTGATGTTCCTATCTTCAGACCTCTAAATGAAACTTGTGGAAAGTGCCGTGATGAAATATAGTTTTTTTTAACCCTTATCAACAGCAGTCCAGGACTCTTTAAATTTGATAATGTTTTGGTGAAGGGTATAGTCAAACAAATATGACCTATTGATATTTTAAAACCTATCAATATGAACTCTAATCAAACTGGTGATTATCCCCCTGTGACCTAGGTTTTTCATTTTTCGTTTATAATTGTTTGTCTTTCTTTCTTTATTGTTATTCTTTTTAGCCTCCTATTTTAAAATTTCTTTATTTTAACACAGTTTACATAAGCTTCCCATATTTTGTTTTTTGTAACAAAGCTGTAACCTCTTTTGTTATCATTCTCTAGTTGCTCTCTTATGACATAAATTTGAAAGGCCTTAGAGCATATTTTCTGTGTTTTTTACTTTTTCCTTATGACTTATAATTTCATGCAGATATACTATTTCCATATCCTAATAAATAAGAATATATTTTTTTAAGGCATATAGTAAAAAAATGCTACAGTTTACTTTAAATATTTAACTTTACATATTTAGAAGAATGTGAGCTACATGTGGGTGTTTTTGTTAAAAATAGTCTATAAATAAAGATCAACCAATCACATTTGAATGATTAATTATAATATAACTATAAAAAAATATTCACATTTTAAAACAATTTACCTGCTAATAACTTTAACATTAAGTAATTAGGAAATTAAAGGGAAAGTTTTTGTTCTATATAGTTGACGAAAATAAATCTTTTATCTAATATGTTTCAAAAAAATCAGCAAGTTTTTTCCAATATGAGGACTTATAGAGGCTTAACGGTATTTGTGGTTTAGATGGGACGAAAGTGTGACTCATTAATCATTCGACACCCATATTCAAACCATCCATTTTCCGAGTGGGAGGGGGGGGGGACTACACTTGGTGTCACCCATTCAAATGCTAATCAAGTCAAATGTTGCTAACCTTCAGTCATCTAACAGAAACCGGTGTATTTATTAAGGATATGACGATTGGCAGCCTTACTGACTAAATGACGGCTTAAGGTCCTACTAATTACCAGACTACTTAATGGAAAGCTAAGCTTGAATAATGTCGTCAGAAAAAGGACTTCTTAAAACTTTACTTTAAATCTATGACCAAAGGAATTGCGCAAAAGATAAATAATTACTTAGTGTAATAATCTAGCTAAGCTGAACTAAAGCCTGTAAAAAGACAGACCTGAATATACCAATAATATTCGGCCAGATGTGATTGCTTCCTTCTCCTCCACGACCTCAAATCTTTAACAAAGAGCTACCTCTAAACCTTTCACTATTTTCTTCATTACGACAGTCATTTATTTGATTGCAGAGACATACGTGTTCATGGTCACATGTCTTCACTGAATTAATATAATCAGGAAACATTAACCAATAAAATAATCTTTTGTTAAACACAATATACAAGATGTGAAACACCTGGCAATCAGTAAGAGAGTGTCAGTGACTTTTGGAAGGTGCTTGAGCAAATTTAATATCTGATCCAGTTTGGTACACAGATAGAAGAGTAATCAGTGCTATTCTGTTTGAGAGGAGTCTGATGAGAATAATTAAGACGGAATGAAAGCTGGCCCAACCCCGCCTTCGTCCATCCACTAACTACCACCTTATTTGCAAGTTTTAGCCTTGTCTTTGTTCGCAACTAATTTTAATTAAGCAACGAGTGTTTAATACGATTAAACCATTCCATCAATTCTTTATAAAACCTAGAAGTCAGTAACACTGTAGAACAAACAATTTACTCTTAGATGTTCTTTAAAAAAAAAAAGAAAGAAAACAGTTTGCACTAAACATTACTATTGTAAACCCATTATCAGGAGTAATTAAGGATCAATTTATTGATTGATTGGTTTTTAAGTAGCTTCTGATTTTGGGTATTTATGTGAAATATAATTGGCACGTTTGTTTAGAAGAGTGAACCCTTAGAAGGTGACATATGTTGTTTACAAAGGAGTGTGATTCCATAATACAATGAACAGGTAGGACTGACAAAAACTTACAAAATATAATTTAAAATGTAACTTTTCCAAATATAAAATCAGCAAGAAATCGTGACGACTAAGTTAGATTTTTAATATTCACAGAAACATACTTTTACTCTAATGACAAAATATAATGAAGCAACTGATGGACTAACAACTGAAGGAGTAAAGATAAGTTACTTCGATAGTTCGAACTACCGATCTAAGTTAGGTACATAAGTTAGGCAAATAATTTTTATTATTTACTAGGTCGAGCGACCGTCCTCAGGCCTAGATCGTCTTCGTTTTTCGGTTTAGTAGCTTGTTAAAACATGATTATTTCCTGCGTGCATTATTATCATTCATATTACATTTACACTACTTTTTATATATCAGAATTACACCTTTTCTATTTAAAAAAACAGTCATTTTGTGTATGGAACAGATTGTTTATTTTCAGATTAATTTTGATGCGAAAAATTACTTTATAATACGAGTAAACCGCAATACGAGTTCAGTCTGAGAACGAATTAAAATTGTACTTCGATGTTCTACTGTAATTTATAAAATTCTCGTAAATGTCACAAAATATAAATATTTCAACATACATATGACAGACTGTAAAGTCGTATCGTATACGAACAACATACGACTTCGTATGTTGTATATTCTATCGATACCGAATCTGTTTAAAGATAGACAGTACATAGAGAATATATATATGACAACATATAGAATGAAAATTTATCAGTAGTTAGTCAGTTCCTATGTCAGTTTCAAATCAAACTTCCTGCCAACATTTAGGTTCTCTTCTTATCTCTTCTGAAGTTATTTAGAATAGCCGTTATATATGAGCACATTTGAAAAAAAAAATAATTATCGGAAGTAACGAACAATGTCACTTATTGGCAAATTCAGAAGGCTTGACTTCTTTCTGATGAGGACGGTTGTCGGTTTTGTCATCCAAGGCAATGTCAACTTCATGTTGATTGTATATGTATTTTCTCAGAACAGTTCTTCATTTAAATACTTTATGGAAGCGATTTATAAGTTGCAGTGACTTTCTTTACTTTGACAACAACCTGTCTTTTTTTTTGGAATATTCAACATTTATAACTTTTAGTTTAGCAGCACAGAGAAATTTTACAGCAAAGTTAAGATGATGAAATGGGCACAACTTTTCAGGTTTGAGGTGACCAGGAAGAAGGAAATCCTCAGGTCTTTCAAGAACCGTCGATAGAAAAGAAGCAATAAAAATGACACTTTAAGGGAAGAGAGAAAATTAACGAGAGAGGGAGAGGCGATAACAGTAAATCCGTTTGTCGTAGGCCAGTCGACTTGCCTGGGAGTAACGTATCGATAAGCCTCTGTATTTAAAGATAGAATGTACAGTATATATATATTGTTTCATTAAAGTACATAGCAACCTCTGCGTTAACGACTTTTAAGCTGGTCTGCTCCAATTTACGAACAACCTTGCGGTGGGCTGGTATTAAAAGCCATATTAATTGCCCAAGAAACATCTTAATTTGGAATGAGCAGATTAAGATTTGCTGCCATCATACACAAATATATATATACATATATATATGCAGAAAAATCACAATAAATAAACACATGATGCAAATCAATGAAGTTAAAATCACAATGGATAAAGGAAAACAATAGAAATAAATGCTCTGAGGCATTTCAATTTATGTCATCGGAGAGTAAACAAAGTAAAAACTGAGAACCTAACATAAAAGTAATTATATATATATATAAATATATATATATTTATAAAAGTATCGATATTTATATAATTTGGGAAAATAAATACTGACCGAGTCCCGATAAACTATAGTTTTGTTCCTATTCCACGGTCGATACTTTGATCAATATTTATATAATTTGGGAAAATAAATACTGACCTAGTCCCGATAAACTATAGTTTTGTATATATATATATATGACAATATATAGAATGAATATTTATTAGGATTAGGAATATTTTGATGATTTACTAGCGTTACCTAGGTGTATTTTATGAGAACTATTACACTATTCGAAACAACTATATTCAAGTTGTTTCAAAACAATAGATAATTATTAATAAATCATTAATAAATTTATTAATAAAGTAATAACTTTATTATTAATAAAGTTAATTATTAATAAATATAACTTTGGCGTACCGCCCAAGTCGAAAGTAAGTAACATTTTTTTCGATATAAAATATTCTTCTATCGATACATAGTTCATACAACAAATAACAAAAATTAAATATAATCGGTATTTCGGTAACAGTTCGTTATCAGGACAGAAAACAAGTCGACTTTGAAAGTTTGATTTGAACCTGAAAAATTTACAGATTCCTGTTAAATGTTTCTATTTTAATAGAAGTATTATACATTCTATATATTAATGAAGCTTTATAAACATACGTACATAAACACACAACACAACACATACACACACACACACACACACACACACACATATATATATATATATATATATATATATATATTATGATATATATACAATGATTTCAACTCTGTGCCTAGTTTTAAGAATTTTGACAATACTTTCAAACTTGTAAGGGAGACGGGGAGGTGAACGAACCACAGGTAGTTTTTGGCCGACCCTGTCGCCATGCATACCTCCCCCTCCCCTCACTCCCACCTTAGATTCACTTCCTAAAGTACAGTAATTTTGTAGACATTGTTCAAGTATTTTATTTTATTTTAACTATAGTGCATTATACTTAATTAATTTTAGTTTATACCTGAGGATGGCGAATGAGAGCCGAAAGCTTGTACGTATTTTTATTTAGTTTGTTAATTTAGTGATTAAAACAGTGATTAAAATTTAGTTTTTCGTGTTTGACCTATGCTTATTGTGTGTGTTAATGTCTTTTGCTAACCTTCTTTGGAAGCTACCAGAGTCTCACCGCAAAGTGATACGAAAACTAGAGAGTGTCAACAAGAAACTGGTCAATGCAGAAGCTGCTGCTTATTTTAATAACATATGCTTAAGGGAAGACCTGCTGCCTTTGTATACAAATATATATATATATATATAGATTTCACATAAACAAGTGAAATAACAATCAATGATGAAATAACAAACTACAATATGAAATGGGAAAATAAGTCTAAGATCTTTCAACCGTAAGAAGCAGTCTTCGTCAGAGTCAAACACCCAACAGTTGGGTTTTGTTACGGTAACCGCTTGTTACGGTTGAAAGATCTTAGTCTTGTTTTCCCATTTCATATTGTGGTTTGATTATATATATATATATATATATATATATATAACGCAAACGATAGATATATACATATCGCAAACCACCGAACCTCAGAGGCATTTTCTCCCATCACTCTCCCTTGAACCCTACACTTGGGAGGGGAATGTTGGAGTGCGGACGGAGCAGATGCCAAACCTGTCTTATCATAAACCCTAATCCCTTTTTTACTTCCCCCCAGAGCAATATTAACTACCCTTGTCCTCCCCACACCTCATGCACCTCGGTTAATTGCGTTTACCGTTTGGACTGCACCCAGTGTGATGCATTCTACGTTGGTATGGCCTCTACGCAGCTCAACTTACGTATGAATGGTCACAGGGCTTCCGTTGGTCAACGCAAAAACCTTCCTATTGCTATCCACTCTAATTCCATGGACTGGATTTTAATCACTGCTTCCGGGTCCAAGTCCTTAATCATATCCCTGTTCAGTCTTCTCGGGTTACTTTAAGAGCTTCAGAGGAGGCAATTATCTGTCTTCTCAAAGCTCGCTCTCCTCCTGGCCTTAACTTGTACCGTTAATTTAAGTATTTATTTATTTATTTTATTTTTTTTTTTTATTTATTTATTTTAATTTTTTTTTTTTTTTAAGAATTTATTTATTTATTATTTTTTAATTTTAATTTTTATTTTTTTTATTTATTTTTATTTTTTAATTTTTTAATTGTTTATTGCTTCATTTACTAGTCTTCTCCTTCTGTTATTTTTATTTGCTTTTATTTGTTCCTTTTAGTTATTATTCTCTCTGTAGTTAGTAGCTTACCTAGGGCGGCAGGCAGAGTGCGCGCGTGTTCGTTGCATTTGGCCTACCACTCAGTTAGCTTCACTACTCAAAGGGACTATTCTACCCGATGACGACGACTGTCGAAATATCGTTGTGAGTCTTTTGTGTGTGTCTTTTATTTGTGTTTTCTCTTTCCTGTGTGAACTTATATATATATATATATATATATCCATTTATTTACACACACACACACACCACACACATATATATATATATATATATATATACCTGTACATGTGCCTCATTTAATTTATCTACTTTTGCGGCACTAACGATACTCTGACTAATATTTTATATCACACCCAGACAATTTAAATAAAGGGGTCCTAAAGGTTTACATAAACAGTACTAGCTAACCCGGTGAACTTCGTACCGCCCGACGGTCAATGACTGTAGTGTTACCTTTAGCTAAACTTAATTTGGCGTTTAATTATTAGCATAACAGCTAACCCGACAGAAGCTGTCCTACCTTACCTATAAATATTGTATTTGAACAGGAATAAAAACTAAAATAAACAATCTGGAGTGGCCTACACTCAATTTCACTATAAGTAGCATAATATCAGACTTGTTAATATTTTGTTTGAATAGTCAAATACTGTTCAACATTATCCATCAACACTATGGAATGCATCATATATGTTTGATTGGGATTAATTTTTTACACTTAACAACTTTATTCTTCTAACATATCATTTTAGAATAAATTATCACACACTAGAATATTTAAATTTTTTATGAATAACCTCTTGATAACAATTTTATTTCACTTAAAAAAATGTTATCTCAATGTACAATGTCAATAATAAATAATAAATAATCAATATAAACAAATGCAAACAAATCCGACCACTGTGGCAGGTGATTCAATATTCCAAGACAAGATTTCAGTTTTTATAGGTATCTTCGCAACCATCGGAATTTTATTAATTTTTACTTTACTATAAGTAAAGTATAGTGATCGTGAAAAAATTCGATCTCGAGATTTTGACTGAATTACATGTTTTGAGGTCCCAGAAGTCGTTTTATGAGGTTTTTACGATGATGTCTGTGTGGGTGGGTGGGTGGGTGAGTGTGTTAGCATTGCTTGTTACCACGCTACGGTCCAGAATCTTTGATGGATCAAGTTGATATTTTACACAAAAATGGGCCTCATAAAGACGAAGATCCCTATTGTTTGGGAAGAATTATGCATGATGGGAAAGTCACTTTTTTTGCCAAAAACCGTTTTTTAGAAAACATTTATTTCTCCTAAACTGATAACCCTAGAGTTTTGAAATTTTGACATTATCTTTGAGGTTACAAATGGAACAAACGAACAATATATTCAGAATTTTAAAACAACGAGAAATATTATTTTTTCAAGAAAATGTACAAATTTTGACTTATAATTCAATCTCAAACCTTGTGAGAGCGATACAAGCCATACTGTTTGACGGACAAGAATGAAACTGTGCCTATAAATAGAACATAATGTGTAGAATGAGTTGAGATATTTTTTTTCAAAATTACATTCGCTAATGGGGTGTTACAGTACGACTTCTGTTTTCAGAAAACGTTTTTTTGACGCTAAACGGCTGATTAAAAAATAATGAAATTTGACCATAAATGGAACAAAAAGTTAGCAATTCATAAAAAAAAAAAATCATGAAGTTTCAGTTATGGGAAAGAGCAATAACGCTATAAAAACTGTTTGTTTATAAAAACTGTTTGCTATACTTGTCGAATTTTTTATATTTTTACTTTACTATAAGTAAAGTATAGTGATCGTGAAAAAATTCGATCTCGAGATTTTGACGGAATTACATGTTTTGAGGTACCAGAAGTCGTTTTATGACGTTTTTACGATGATGTCTGTGTGTGTGGGTGGGTGCGTGGGTGGGTGCGTGTGTAAGCATTGCTTGTTACCACGCTACGGTCCAGAATCTTTGATGGATCAAGTTGATATTTTACACAAAAATGGGCCCCATTTAGACGAAGATCCCTATCGTTTGGGAAGAATTATGCATGATGGGAAAGTCACTTTTTTTGCCAAAAACCGTTTTTTTTTAAACATTTATTTCTCCTAAACTGATAACCCTAGAGTGTTGAAATTATGACATTATCTTTGAAGTTACAAATGCAACAAACGAAAAATATATTCAGAATTTTAAGACAACAGGAAATATTTTTTTTAAATAAAATGTAAAAATTTTGACTTATAATTCAATCTCAAACCTTGTGAGAGCGATACAAGCCATACTGTTTGACGGACAAGAATGAAACTATGCCTACAAATAGAACATTATACGGCGAATGAGTTGAGATATTTTTTTTTGAAATTACATTCGCTAAAGGGGCGTTACAGTACGATTTGTGTTTTCAGAAAATGATTTTTTGACGCTAAACGGCTCGTTAAAAAATAATGAAAATTTGACCAAAAATGGAACAAAAAATTAGCAATTCACAAAAAAAAAAATTCATGAAGTTTCAATTACGGGAAAGAGCAATAACGATATAAAAACTGTTTGTTTATTCTAGACTAAAAGATCACCTGCTATACTTGTCGAATTTTTTGTATTTTTTTACATTGTTTACATTGACTTAGAAATTTTTTGAGCGAATCCACTGAGATAAAATTGATGTTTCTAATGGAAAAATGAAAATATATTATTGACTTATAAGAGATGTAAGAGGAATAATATTGTGCAGGTAAATGATAACACTCATTAAAAAAAAAATTCGTATATATGTTATTTGACAAAGGGGAATGAAAATGATCTTATTAAATACTAAGAAGCCATAAAATTCCCAGTATAATAATTCTGTTAAAAACCAGAAATGTAAAAGATAATTCAAAATATTAATCTTTCGTTTAGAGATTAATAACTGTAATTATCGTACATCTTTAATTAACAAATCACCTTAAAACAACATTTTCTTCGCTGTTTAAGAAGTTTTTCAGAGAAAAAAAGAGTATTTTACTTTTTCAAATTTGAAAATTTTACATTAATATTCAATGTAGAAGGATGTCAAGTAAACGATGTAAGAAATCTACTGGCTATTTGAACAATAGCCATGTTCTCTTGTAGGATACCATTTCGTTTCAAGAAATGTTCACTTTGGTTTTTCAAAAATGTTATTACTGCTGTAGTTATACTAATGAAATTATTTGCAAATAATAAATTATTTGTGATGTACAAAAATAAGCTTATAAATTGATATGTCCTTCAATCACTATCTGTACTACCTCAGGAATGACAGGCTAATAATTATTCCCATTTAGATGTTTACGTTATGCTTAAATGAGACGTTATGTTTTATATAATCAAGAAATTTGACATTAAGTTACTTATAGTAAAGTAGAGTGTAGGCCACTCCAGATTTTTTTTCATTGTTTACATTGACTTAGAAATTTTTTGAGCGATTCCACTGAGATAAAATTGATATTTATAAAGGAACAATTTAAATTGTTTATTGACTTATATGAGATGTAAGAGGAATAATATTGTTACATGTAAAAAAATCACCGCCAATAAACATAAATAAATTACCTTTGTCTTCCATGGCATGATGGATTTGTCTCATAAAATGCTTTAATAAATCTATATATTGCACTCTTGAGCAAAACTTAATATCAGTTACAATTACATTATAATTGTGAATATAGTACCTTTCCATGATATTGAAATGTAATGAATGGACTCTTTCCTCAAGAAAGAGGACTTATGTTTGTTGAGAAATATCCAATTTTTTTTTTAACCACTCTAGTCTAATAGTTCATATTTATTATTTTCAAAAATTAGAAGCTCCCAACTATAAAAGATTTAAATTATATTGAATAGCTGGCTTTGACTTCGATTTGAGTATGTAAACTGGCTAATTACTAATATATTTTTTCTCAATATACATTCATAGCAAACTTAAACAGAGTACAGAAGGCAGGAAAAGGATACCACTCACTCAGAAAAAAATCGTATATATGATATTTGACAAAGGGGAAGGAAAATGATCTTATTAAATACTAAGAAGCCATAAAATTCCCAGTATAATAATTCTATAAAAGACCGAAAATGTTAAAGATAATTCAAAATTGAAATCTTTAGTTTAGAGATTAATAAATGTAATTATCGTACTACTTTAATTATAATTCATCTTAAAGCAACTTTTTTTCTTTGATTTTTATGATGTTTTTCAGAGAAAGTAAGGGTATTTTCCTGTTTAAAATTTGAGAATTTTACTTTAATATTCAATGTAGAAGGATGTCAAGTAAACGATGTAAGAAATCCACTGGTTATTTGAACAGAGGCCATGTTCTCTTGTAGGAGAATATTTCGTATCAAGAAATGTTCACCTTGGTTTTTCAAAAATGTTATTACTGCTGTAGTTATACTAATGAAATTATTTGCCTCAGCTGTGTGATGTACCAAAATAAGCTTATATATTGATATATCCTTCAATCACTATCTGTACTACCTCAGGAATGAAAGACTAGTAATCATATCACATTTAGATGTTAACGTTATGCTAAAATGAGACGTTATATATTATATACTCAAGAAATTTGGTATTAAGTTACTTATAGTAAAGTAGAGTGAAGGCCACTCCAGATTTTTTTTTATAAATTCGTAAAAAACCATGTGAAAAGTTGAACCAGTGGGTTCTATTCTTTGTTCATGAGTATCAATGTTTTTGAGTAATCTATTATAACATATGCCTGTTACGCAGAAGATGCGTAGTTGTATATTTAATAATAAAGATGTTAAAAAAAAAATAAATAAATTCGTAATTTTAAGTTTAATTTTTTTTAACAAAAATTCATTATTCTATATTTTCGGTTCATCGTTAAAAAAAGATTCTCCCAATTTGTAGAAAAGCATTATAACGCCCCTTCTTATTAAAATATTTTTGAAAATAATAACTGAACTTTTCCTGCATATAACTGTACTATATTGAGGTGTAAAACTAAAGGTATGCAGATGAAATAATGTACTTTTTAACTATTTTCTATTAAATGCGACTGAGAGTGTAAGTGCTGTCGTAATGACGTAATTCAATTTATTATGATAACTTTGATTAGGAGCAGTAATTTAATTGAAGCCATTAGATATACTGAATTATCCATTTGATACATTTCATCTAGAAGTAGCAATGAAGGCGTACAGACAGATGGATGTACATATACCGTACAAGATATACATTTCCTTTTGTATAATAGTAGAGATATAAATAAATAGATATCAGCTGTTTTAGGTTTGTTTACCAGTGCGGTAAGTGAGGTGATTAAGAGAAACTTATTAGGAAATTATAGAGTGGAAGCACCTGTCCCTAACGGTGGCGTTAGAAGCTGAGCAAGCCATAATTGAAGAGATATCGGGGAAGATAACACTGCTTGGTACAGGAGATGAGTCATACAGCTCTGGTCACTGGTCCTCCAACCTCCATCCCTGCGCTATCTAGTTATAACTTTAATGGCACAGTGGTCGATGACTATCGAGTTTAATACATTCACACTCAGATGAATTTTGCTTATTTACCTATTTACAGCATGTATTTAATCTATTTTCCATCTATTTTTACTGTTTCTTCCCCCACATATAATAAGTACTTTCCAAACATTGGTCAAATTGTCCTCTTACAACAGGAAAATGGTGAAAAAGGGGAAACACTCAGCCAGACAATCCAGAATGATGAAACTGCCGTAAGCTTAAATGAAAAATTTCTAAAAGCAGATCTGCTGCCAATTTAAATAAATATATATCAAGAAAATCAAGCTAATGTGAAAGGAAAATATATGCATAGCTACTTGTAAAAAAAAAACAGAGTTATTATTTCATTTCTCAAGTATGATTTGACTTCACTACAAAAACATATACACTATCTAGTGCTGAAACAAAATATTATGTATATTATCTATTATAATTAAAAGAACGTTGTTACGACTTTATATGAATTGAACAGAATTAAGTCGAAGAGTATTGACCGGTTCAGGCCATGTTCAGTTTTAAAACCTTCTCTAAAAACATGAGTTTGCTCAACACTTGATATAACCTAATTTTCTTTCTTCAATACCAACCAGTTCATTTTCTCTCATCCTTTGATTGACGTTTCAATTTCGAAAAGGAAATGTATCCCAGTCTTGTCCTATAGAAATATCGACTTAAGAAAATAATATTCTGGAGACCAAAATCAAAACCATCAGCCAGATTTGTGACAATTCGAACAAACTGCTCTAAATACATATTATGCTATGAGTAAATATTTCATATAAATAATGGATTTAAAAATTATGTTCAATAAAAGTAATTATTAGTATACATAAAATAATGCTCTACGGAGAATTCACTTAGCAAGATTGGTACATTTATAAATTATCAGAAACACAAGGAACACTTCAACAAAGTACCGTATGGATATTATATAACTTTTTTCGGGGGAACTAACTACGGTATTATGATTTTGGTCAGAGTCCTTTTTTTGGATCTATCATCCATGACCAAAACACCGCAGCATAATATATCGCCCGGTTTATAGCTAGTATAAACTAAAATCTAGAAAGAACATGCACAGACAGACAGACACAGGGATATAGAGTACATATATGTATCTACCTGTCTCATCAGCAGGTAGAACGATGTGAGTCGCTTCGAAGACTGGTGACGACTCATGATAACATTCATAACTGATAAGTTCGAGGAATGGTTTTATTAAATTGGTTATATATATTAACAGTCGAAGATGTATAAAAAATTATATATATATACATATATGAGGTGTGTAAATAAAGTAGTGAGACTGGCAACGCTGGAGACGCGTGGCCTTGAGTAGCGTCAGGTGCACGTGTGATGCGCCTCCAGTATGAATCTGAACTCGCCACAGTCATTTGTTTGTCCGTAGCGTTGGTTTTCGTGAAATGGTTTTTTCTTGAGCGTTTTAAAAATGAGTGACCTCAAAGTTGAGCAGCGGTGTGCAATCAAATTTTGCTTCAGACTTGGACATAATGCAACCGAAACTTTTGAAAAACTTCAGGAGGCCTATGGAGAACGTGTTTTATCAAGGGCACAGGTTTTTCGGTGGTTTAAGGAATTTTCAGAAGGAAGAGAGTCGATTGAAGATGAACCACGAAGCGGAAGGCCTTCAAGTGCAAACACCGATGAAAATGTCAACAGAGTACGGAACCTTGTGCGTTCAGATCGACGCTTGACAGTCAGAATGATCGGGGAACAGTTGAATTTGAATCCACCTCCGTTCATCACATTTTGACCATCAAAGACAAGTGGGTGTTGCATCACGACAACGCGCCCTGTCACACTGCCATCTCAATAAACGAGTTTTTGGCCAGTAAAAACATTCCTGTTGCTCCTCAGCCTCCTTATTCACCAGACTTGAGTCCTTGTGACTTTTTCCTCTTCCCGAGATTGAAAAATCACCTCAAGGGAACTCATTTCGGGACACTACAAAACATACAAACTGCTGTAACCGACCAGCTGAAGGCCATTCCAGAATCCGAGTTCCAGCAATGCTACAATGATTGGAAGGACCGTCTCCAGCGCCGTGTGGCTTCCGAAGGGAACTATTTTGAAGGTGACAATATCACATTGTAATTATATTAGAATAGAAAATTTAAAAAAAAAATCAGTCTCACTACTTTATTTACACACCTCGTAATAAATTCAAAACGAAGGAAACACACAGGCATAACTCACATCGAAATATTGATGTGAGTTATGTCTGTGTCTTTCTGTGTGTTTCCTTCGTTTTGAATTTATTTTATTTAAAAAAGTCCGCTGGACCGTTTCTTTTAATTGTGGTATATATATATATATATATATATATATATATATATATATATATATATGAATAATAATCAAAATAACACTTGATGTAATAGATGGACTAATTTACCACAATGAAACAATTTGGAAACAATGCTCTAAGGCCTTTCGTCAACACATCGTCAGAGAGCAAGTGAACTAAAAAATAATAAATACTTGTTAACCTGGCTGATTGAAGTTTCCAGAATTGTTGGCAACCTTGAATGTGTTTAATGATGAAGTCTTCATCTGTTTAATTATCCCGTTAATCAAAACTTCATCCAATTTATAGAGTCCTAGGCTATTGTTCATCAACTTCTCATAAAAGTTCTTTATGAGCGCACTTTACACGATATTTCTTCTTCTTTCTGAAGACACATATATTAATTCATTTGGTTCATTCCAGTTAATCACATGATTACTGTTTCTTATGTGCATGAACAAGGCACTCTTTTCGTCTCCTCTTCTGGTGGAATATTTGTGTTGTTTTATCCTTGTAAGAAGACCTTTGCTCGTCTGTTCAATGTAAGACATTTCACAGTCAGTACATGGTATCCTGTATACACAACAGTCCTTTCTTTTTGGCTTATGATTGACAAGTCTGTTAAACAAGTTACCATCATTATTGAACACAACAGAAACGTCCAACCTTTTCATAAATGAAGGCATATCTTTCAAACAAGGACTGTATGGAATGACTAACAAATTCCTTCTTGTTAACTGTTCTTCATTATTTAATATGAAATTTTAAAAAAAGGTGAAACAATCCATGATATTAAATTGTTTCCAAATTTGTTTCATTGTGGTAAATTAGTCCATATATATATAAACAGTCGAATTAGACAACTTATTAAACGATTAAGAGAAAAGCAAAACAAAACTCACTTCAATATTTTACCCTCACCGTCATCAGGAGAAGAAGAGCAATGCTCGCATGGCAAAAATCAACTAACTATGCAGTGCATATAACTATAGTATTTGTAACATTACCGACTCATTACAATAAAATAACTAGACTAAAGAATAAGAGGCGCTCTTGAGAACGTGTTTGAAGAGAACGTGCTCTGAGAATAGGCTGCTATTTGCCTCTTTAAAGCTCCTTCCAATCCTCCTTTCAATATGTACCCTTAATTTTAATTTTTTTTTCTCTCTTTCTTTTTCTTTTCGTTGTGTTAGTTTTTGGATTTATTTGATTGTTTGTTGATTATATTATTTTTTTATATTATATTATTATTATTTATTATGTTTTCAGATATTTTATTATTTAGACATTTTAATTATTTCTTTTTTGTGAACTAGTCATACCACAAATAACATGGTCATACAGCTGTATTAGCTATTTGCTAAGCGAGAAGAGCTTTTCTTCTCCTGAAGATGACGATATATATATATATATATATATATAAACTAGAATTTAAAAAGAACACATAGAAAGGAAATCACTGAACTCACTACTATATTTCGATTTCCTCGTCTTCAGGAAAAGAAGTGAATCGCTCCAAAGGCTGATAACGACTGACTTGGCGTTCGAACTGAAGTACTCAAACAGGGTAGCCAACTTTCGGAGGAAAGGTAGACAGGGAAGATAAAGAGATACAAGCCAAATAAAAATTAAAAAATGAAAACATTTAACTAAAATAAAATAAAAGCTGATAACAACTAAAAAATAAGAGAAAAAAAAAATCAACGATTGAGGTTAAGCCCAGGAGCCGATCTACCGCCCAGAAGACTAATAAGTGCTTCTTCTGAAGCTCTCAGAGTAACTTTCGAATTAGTCTGATCAATATATATATATATATATAAAGATTTCACATAAACACGTGAAATAACAATCAATGATCAAACCACAATAAGAAAATGGGAGAACAAAACTAAGATCTTTCAACCCATTTTCCCATTTTCTTATTGTGGTTTGATCATATATATATATATATATATATATATATATATATAATATATATATATATATATATATACAAAACTAAAGTTTATCAGGACTCGGTCTGACCGAGTCCTGCTAAACTTTAGTTTTGTTTCTATTCCACGGTCGATACTTTTAGCAATATATATATATATATATATATATAATTTCAATAAACTAGAAAAAAAAACCTAGAAAAGAAATACAAATGTTAACTAATTATAATGATTTCATAATTACTATAAAGTAATTAACTATTTTCACGTGATACAATGAGGGTTTTAAACATAGATATTTCACTTTTGTTGTATCTTCCTTTTTTTAAACACCTTTGATTACCGTTTATGACAAATTTTTCAGAGACCTTAATATTTTTAAATTGATGATTTCAGCACCATCTATCGCTTCCAACTCTTCTAGAAATAGTTTCTCTCTTCATCCTTGATGGAGTCTTTTGATTGTGTATTCCACATTGGTTTATAATTATTAAGATATTTTTGTTTTAACTGCACCTTGCAGCAAATCCTTATTTTACATACCATTATTTCAAGAAATGTTTCATTTCTACCTTTGACCTCTATTACTTAACGTGTTTCCTCTTAAAGTTCTTTATTCTTGTATTATTATTTCACGACATCAACAGTTCAAAGACGGACTATTTTTTATAACCAGCGTTATAAACTGAAACTTGCTTTTACCTTTTGAAGAGGGATATTAACACATTCAGTTCCTATTTACTCACTGAATTTAGATTAATCGTTTCAAATTTAAATTTCTCCACTTAAAATAACTCATTCAAAGAACTTCAAGACTCCTTTCTTTTACGGATAAAATCCATCAACATTTAACTAAATTTTATCACTATAACAACACATTGATTATATAAAATAATAATAATAATAATAATATATATTATATAATAACAAATACAACAAATAAAACAACAATAATAAAATATAATCACAATACCAATTTAAAATGATACGATATATATACAAATTTCGTTAAACACATTTTGAACCTTTGTTTTAGTCTCTTTTCTTATTAACTTTTCTAATTTTCTAATTAGTGTTTTGAAGTTTTCCGGGATATGAAATAATAACTGTCCAAAAGTTTTATCTTTAAAACTCATTGTTTACAATATATACTTTTTAACAATTCACCGACGTTTCAGTCTCCATGGACCATCTTCAGGGTATTTTTTTTAAAATTTAACTGACTAAGGCTAGAAATTTAAAACTCTATATAAACTAAGATTAAAAATATACAAAAAACAATAACACAGTTGACATACATAATGGTTACATAACTAAGGGAGGTTATGATAAGGCTATGCTCACTCAAAACAGTTTAAACTAGATATTTGTCCCTAAGGCTAAGACTACTTTCAAATATCTTCTGCATTCCTGCTCGCTGACTCCTCTACATGTAGCTTCAAAATTCTTGTAAAACTTGTAAGTTGGCCATTTATTTTAGGTTTCTTTTCCAATATCTGGAGTGCCTCTATTATTTGTAGATGACAAATAATAATACTTGTCTACACAAAGAAGTAATAATAAAACACAAATAATAATAACTTCTGAAAGGATTCCGTTTGATCGAAGCATGGATGGTTTGATTGTAAGTGATATTTATTACCAGAACCATCCACTGAAAGATTACTTCAAACTCTTTTCCATATTTGATAGGTTAGGGGTTAAAGGAAAAAGAAAGTTATCAATGGACAAGAAGCCTTTATAGCGGATTTACTATCTTACGACTCTGACAAGTAGCTTTTATAGAGGATTTACTACCTTATGACTCTGACAAGTAGCTTTTATAGAGGATTTACTACCTTACTACTCTGACAAGTAGCTTTTATAGAGGATTTACTACCTTACGACTCTGACAAGTAGCTTTTATAGAGGATTTACTACCTTGCGACTCTGACAAGCAGCTTTTATAGAGGATTTACTACCTTAGGACTCTGAAAAGTAGCTTTTATAGAGGATTTACTACCTTACGACTCTGACAAGTAGCTTTTATAGAGGATTTACTACCTTACGACTCTGACAAGTAGCTTTTATAGAGGATTTACTACCTTACGACTCTGACAAGCAGTTTTTATAGAGGATTTACTACCTTACGACTCTGACAAGCAGCTTTTATAGAGGATTTACTACCTTACTACTCTGACAAGTAGCTTTTATAGAGGATTTACTACCTTACGACTCTGACAAGCAGCTTTTATAGAGGATTTACTACCTTACTACTCTGACAAGTGCTTATAGAGATTTACTACCTTACGACTCTGACAAGTAGCTTTTATAGAGGATTTACTACCTTACGACTCTGACAAGCAGCTTTTATAGAGGATTTACTACCTTACGACTCTGACAAGTAGCTTGGAGAAGCGCACAAAGAAGTATTCCCAATGAAAAGCTGCACGGTGTAGACGCAAAAGGATTGAGGCGTCTAGGCTCATAGAGTGAGTCTCTTAGCCTTTGATTACCTGTTTAAACATTTATCAATTGTTGATGGTTTAGTTTTTCACATCGAAGAAGACTTAAGTTAGTACCTGTCCTAGTTTAGTAGTATGTCGTATAATAGTAATGCTACTATACCATACAACAGTAGTTTAGTAGTTTTAGTACATAACGGCATCATCTTGACACACTGTTACTCCCATGGTACATTGAATAATGAAATATGGAATTAGTCCTGAAAAGACCCACATTATATTACATTTCTAATTAGAAAGAAGTTAGTCTATGGAATTAAATAGGTCCAAAATTTAGTTTCGGGATCCACAAAATACAAAAATTAAAACTGTTAAGACGAGTTTGCTGGAGGCAGAGAAATACGGATAGAAAGTAAAAATAGAGCTAATGCAGAGATCATTGCGATTAGTGAAGCAATTAAATTTATGGAGCCACTACGGGAAAGGGTTTATAAGAGATACCTATTTCTAAAATAACTCATTTACCTGTTAACAAGTTTTCAACCAGAGGGAGGCATTCAGAATTCTATTAAAACAGCTGTATTACTCAGAACAACTGGGAAAGACTTAGCAGTGCATTTTAAATTACTAAATAAATTATTTCAATTTATTCTCAGATCCTAAATCAAATTGAAGCCCTCATCTAACAGTGGTAGAAATGATAGCGTATTCTGGAGAGTAACATCGGTAAAAAACCAAACAAAACTTCTTCATCCCAAATTGATCAATTATCAAAATTAATAAATAAAGCAAAACTATGCTATATTGACTTCTTTTATGCTAATCTGGACCTGCTGTACTCAGTATTGGAGTAAAATAAAAGATTTCAATTCTAAGAGTATATAATCCACATTTCTTAAAATCTTTCTTAACTGAAGAGTTCACCAAGTAGCAAACATTATGATTCTTCCATAAAATTCTTTCATCATATATAAATAACTCAACTTAGACTTTCTTTGTTTGAAACCTCTAGAAATTCGCAACACATCTGAAAGGAATGTGCCCAAGAAACCTATTAGAATGAACGTGCTGACATTCTCACTCTCTCATAAAACAGAATAATACTTTACAGTATTTCGCCACCTTAGACTTTGTACTATCCATACTAAGAACAACACTAACAATACGATTACATTCCATGTGCTGTTAGTGACATAGGCCATGTTTCCCTTGACTTGCCATGAATTTTCAATATTAGAAAAGAAATTTACAAAAAAAGGACAATTACTTCACCGCACCTGTGGCACTTGATTCAAGATTAACTCATTCTATAATTGCTCGATTCGACAATAATGGAATATGAACATTACATTTTTTTAACTCTAACCCATTTTAAACAACAATTAATTCAACAAAAGCAATATGTGAATGATATTTTTAGCAAGAGCAATCATTCTAAACAACACTTTATTAAATTCATGCATTTTTTTATTATCACTGAGGTTCGTATTATTAATAAGGCTATGTCAATGATACAAGGTTTCAATATGTTGCTCTTTTCTAAACATCACTTAATTCAACAATAAACCAATTACCAATGAACCAATTAAAAAAATATCTTAAATGTTTCATTATTATTTGAGTAATTGTAATAATTTGATTACTGCACTATTATTACAGTAATTGTGATTATATAACCATATGAATACTGTTAACTACAATTATAGTAATTTTAAAACAAGAATCCAATACGAATAATCCGATACGAATTCTTTCCAAACAAGACCCGCTTCAACATTACTTTTATGGGTATTCATTTTGCAGTTAGTGGTGCTCTCCAAACAACACTCGATTAAATAATAACAGTATGTCCACTTTTTTATTAGAATCTATAATTACACAACTCGATTTAACCAAAACTTTTTATACATTTTTTTTAATACTAACTCTTCGCATACAACATAACATAATTAAGTTAGTATTGTTTAATAATAACTCTGGTTTATAATTTCCCTCTCTTTAAATCTAACTCTCGGATAAATGTTCTTCTTTTGTTTTCCATATATAAACAGAGATACAAAGATGTACGATATGAAGGCGATCTAATTTCACTGATTTACAAGTCTAAGTCTATTTAATATGTTTGAACCAGTTTCAATAAAAAGAAAAGTCAATAATTCAATATAGTTCAGTCTCCTTGAAAATGTTTACGAATATGTTGTACAATGTAGTTCATTCCAGTTTTTTATCAGCTTATGACAATATCACTTTAATAATAACTGTAAAATCACATCTCAGTAGACATTTTAATTTAGAAAAAAAAAGTAGGTAAAAGCACATAATGAGAAATGTGGTTGACTTATTCGTACAAGAAGGAGTTCTTCCCACAAGCTAGTACATTTGGCCTATTAGGTTTATTCTTGAGGTGTGATACTGAAATTACCACTCTAGCGGTGACCTGTTATTTTTTTTTTTTTAAACCGATCCCCTAGCGCAAGATAACATCAGCTGCTTACCGGCTATTTGTTTGATGGGTGATTCTACAGATTCTACATTTCAAGTCCTAAATTTTGCTCGACAGAAGTGCATTTCGAAGTATCTGACATCGTATAGGCTCGGGACCGACGGCTTGACGTCCTCTCCGAAGGACGACATGCTCAGATTTATTCACATCCCACGTGAATGAATCGAGGGCTAGGTGGGGATCGAACCCCGGATTACCAACCCAGAGGCGAGTAGCCTGATCCCCAACCAACATATTAAGCTCATCATCAAAGTAGCTAAGTTAGCTCAGTTTCATCGTGTTCGCCTCTGGACTGGTAGATCCGTGGTTGAACCCATGTTCTGGCCATCAATTTATTTACGCAGTAGCTAAATATATCTGAGCACGTTGTCCATCGAAAAGACTCCAAGCCGTCGTCCTAAGCTTGTACGATACCAGGACTCGTTAAAGATCCCTAAATACACTAGAGCAAGAAAAATTTAGAACTGAATATAACATGTCTACAGTGTGGTATCATAAAAGGCCAATGTACGGCCTCTTTGTAATCTTTTGTAAGACTATCACTGCGACCTAACCTAAGCCCTTCATTAAATGAACTTTAAAAATAGAGTTTAGGAGACCTGAAAATGTTTACGTGAATCCATCAAAAACTCGAATTCAAAGTTTTTGATAGTTACTGTAAGATATTATCAGTACAAATCATCCGAAATCCAATCATTTGGCAAAGACAGAATTTTATTTTTATAAATTTATGTTTAACTTGTTAGATTAATGTGAGAATTACAATTTTTGAAATCGAAGACAACTAAAATACAAAGGAATAAAGAAGTCGATGGCGAATATGAATTATAAAGACTGAAGACACTTGAATCTGTGGACTTCAAAGTCAGATTTGACTGATGTTAATGTCAAATGCTAATTATAGATTACACGAGAAACATAAATTAATGAAGGAAAGAAGCCACAATGCCTTCAAGTACACTGAGTGGATAGGGCAGTTTCATGCACAAATAGATAATAATTTAATTAAAAATATTATGAATAATAGCAGGTGAAAGGTTAGAGAAGAATAGTCAGGGAGCAGATCAGTCGAAAGGAGTCCCAATGCAATCAGCGACTTTATGAAACGGCAAGGAATTCAACTTGTTCGCAATAGCCAACACTCTTATTTCTTTATCCATAATCTTTTGTATAATTCAAAATGAATAAATGGAAAAAGTTGGCTGGGAAGTTGTGATAAATGCATGACAAATGAAACAGGCAGAGCAGCTTAATCTAATCAGTAAAACCAACTTTCCATGGTTAATTCAGTTTTATTTTTATTTAAATTTTTTTTTTTATTTTACTTGAAGGATAGAATAAATTTTAATTAAACAGAAACTCAGAATAAATTGGGTTTATAATGAATGTAGGGATAAAAATGCCTTAAACAGATTAGTGTGTTGCATCAGGTCAAGAGGGAATGTAAAACTTGATTTTGTAAATCACGTTAATTAAGTTAGGATACAGATATAAATCTACACTTTAGGGTAAAAAGGTTCACATGAATCCTGTTTATAGAATGACTAACCAGATTTGAATTCATGGCAAGAAATCCTCGTAAAAGACATTGCTTTTAATTCAAAGCATCTTTCTGCTAACATTCTTATCACTGGTCTCTAGAAATATAACAAACGTAACACAATTAACGCTTCCACAAACAGAGGGAGGCCAGAGTTTACTATTAGTAGGTAAGCATTGTTAAAGCTAAATTCTTATTATTATTTGAGTCATAATTGCAGTTTAAATTATTATAATGACGACTACATCAGCTTCTCGTCTCATGTGAACACTGTTGCCAATCCAACAGCAAAGGCGACTCATTCTGAACAACTAAATCAAATTACAAACCACACACAAACAACATAATAATACTTTAGGTTGTTTCTTTGCTAACCGAGAAATCACTGAATTTATACTAACACAATTAAACATTTTTTATTTTAATGTGGCGGCTGCCGCTGAATATTCTATGATAACGATTCAATGAGGGCCGAGGGAGTTTACTTGACTTGCACGCCTAATATTTCTACCTAGTCTAATTCATGTCTGGACTTATTTTGATAAGAAAAAATGTGTAAAATGCTGCTTCACATTAGTGCTTAGTTTAGAATGAGAACAAATTTTTACAACAATATTCAACATAACTAGAAATTAAATATAAACTAAGGAGTCATTTAATCTGAATTCTTCAGCTGAAACATCAGCAATCAGGCTTTATGTTTCGTATTTATTAATTATTCCAATAAATGGTAACGAGAGATACATTAAATCTATTGACATTGAAAATATTTTTTGGAAGACAGAATCATTTTCTGTTATTTTCTGGAATACGTTTAACTGCTAATTTCAATAATCCGAATTCAAATTGTCTTTAATCTACAGAGAAATTATTTTTTTGAAATTTTTGTAAACTCCTGGGATTTAAAATTATTTTTTTTTACTTACTAGCTGTGTCTGTTAAATTTATATTGTATTACTTTATTGAAACTAGATCCGCGATAGTTATAAATGATTTGGCAGCCAATTTCATATGTACCTTAACTACTCTTGTCTTTGTACTCTCTGGGTAAAACCATGTCACTGCCTTCCATCATGCTGAAGCAAAACCATTTGTGTGACTGTTAGGTCCCACCAGACCTACACCAAGCAGTGCATATTTCGATCAAGGCAGTCTAACTGACCGTGTTAGTATATACTGTACACGCAGGTTACAGACCTACTACACAAGCAGTGAGCAATGAGTAGCATTTCGATCAAAAGGCAAGTGGCATTACTAACTCTCGGGACTGACGTGTTAGGTATATACTGTACACGCAGGTTACAGACCTACTACACAAGCAGTGAGCAATGAGTAGCATTTCGATCAAAAGGCAAGTGGCATTACTAACTCTCGGGACTGACGTGTTAGGTATATACTGTACACGCAGGTTACAGACCTACTACACAAGCAGTGAGCAATGAGTAGCATTTCGATCAAAAGGCAAGCGGCATTACTAACTCTCGGGACTGACGTGTTAGGTATATACTGTACACGCAGGTTACAGACCTACAACACAAGCAGTGAGCAATGAGTAGCATTTCGATCAAAAGGCAAGCGGCATTACTAACTCTCGGGACTGACGTGTTAGGTATATACTGTACACGCAGGTTACAGACCTACTACACAAGCAGTGAGCGATGAGTAGCATTTCGATCAAAAGGCAAGTGGCATTACTAACTCTCGGGACTGACGTGTTAGGTATATACTGTACACGCAGGTTACAGACCTACTACACAAGCAGTGAGCGATGAGTAGCATTTCGATCAAAAGGCAAGTGGCATTACTAACTCTCGGGACTGACGTGTTAGGTATATACTGTACACGCAGGTTACAGATCTACAACACAAGCAGTGAGCGATGAGTAGCATTTCGTTCGAAAGGCAAGCGGCATTACTAAGTCTCGGGACTGACGTGTTAGGTATATACTGTACACGCAGGTTACAGACCTACTACACAAGCAGTGAGCGATGAGTAGCATTTCGTTCGAAAGGCAAGCGGCATTACTAACTCTCGGGACTGACGTGTTAGGTATATACTGTACACGCAGGTTACAGACCTACTACACAAGCAGTGAGCAATGAGTAGCATTTCGATCAAAAGGCAAGTGGCATTACTAACTCTCGGGACTGACGTGTTAGGTATATACTGTACACGTAGGTTACAGATCTACAACACAAGCAGTGAGCAATGAGTAGCATTTCGATCAAAAGGCAAGTGGCATTACTAACTCTCGGGACTGACGTGTTAGGTCAATACTGTACACGTAGGTTACAGATCTACAACACAAGCAGTGAGCAATGAGTAGCATTTCGTTCAAAAGGCAAGCGGTATTACTAACTCTCGGGACTGACGTGTTAGATATATACTGTACACGCAGGTTACAGACCTACTACACAAGCAGTGAGCGATGAGTAGCATTTCGTTCGAAAGGCAAGCGGTATTACTAACTCTCGGGACTGACGTGTTAGATATATACTGTACACGCAGGTTACAGACCTACTACACAAGCAGTGAGCGATGAGTAGCATTTCGTTCGAAAGGCAAGCGGCATTACTAAGTCTCGGGACTGACGTGTTAGGTCAATACTGTACACGCAGGTTACAGATCTACAACACAAGCAGTGAGCGATGAGTAGCATTTCGTTCGAAATGCAAGCGGCATTACTAAGTCTCGGGACTGACGTGTTAGGTCAATATTGTACACGCAGGTTACAGATCTACAACACAAGCAGTGAGCGATGAGTAGCATTTCGTTCGAAAGGCAAGCGGCATTACTAAGTCTCTGGACTGACGTGTTAGGTCAATACTGTACGCGCAGGTTAAAGACCTATTACACAAGCAGTGGGCACTCACTGGTATTTCGTTCGAAATGCAAGTGGCATTACTAAGTCTCGGGACTGACATGTTAGTTCAATACTGTACACGCAGGTTACAGGCCTACAACACAAGCAGTGGGCGCTGAGTGGTATTCCGTTCGAAATACAAGCAGCATTACTAAGTCTCGGGACTGACATGTTAGGACAATACTATATATGTGTATACAAATACTACAGTAATTAAAGCGAGATGGTATCACAGATTTGAAAATCCATGTGGATAGTGAAATAAGAGTTAATATTTATATTTAAATGCTAATACAAAGTGGTAAATATTTATAAACACAGTTAGTAATGTTACTCAAATTCCTAATATTATTTCTGTTCCAATTATTAACTTCGTATAATTATCAGTTTGCGTCTAATCACTGAATCGACCATGATGCCTGCAATATTACTAATACTTAACTACATCAGTTAAAAGTTCTTTTCTCCCATAACTTGTTAAAATGGTTAACCATTTTCCTAGATTGTTCTTATGCGTGGTAAATTTTTAATTGATACAGGCTTTTAGAAATAATGAGGGATCAGATATAGTTCAGAAATATGAGAAGTTGGAAGAAACCCTCCCTCCCTTTTACACCCTGTTGCCTCTTTATTTGTTGAATAAACTTCCCACCTTTAAACTGGAAAATTATGCCATATATCAACCGACTGAGATTAGAATCTTTTATAATGTATCTCTGCTATCTCAGTCGGCGCATCGATTCACAATTACTAGAGTGAAAAGACTTGCTCCCTCAACCATACGAGCGAACAGACAACTTTTTGAATACCAAGGGTTAATAATATCCTAGTAATAGAGTAATTAGTTCAGTAACTATAAGATTTTCGTTGCCATCGGAACTATGTTTATAAAAAAGTTTCCAAATATTCAGTTTCTGTTATTAAATTGTTTGATAATATAAACCGTGAAGTTTTTGTGTAATATGTATTAAAAACAATAGGGGACCAGGCTAGCTCAGTGGTTACGTGCTCTCCTCTGAACTGATAGGACCGGGGTTCGATCTCCACCTGACTCAATTTATTCATGCGGGAGGTGAATAAATCTGAGCACGTCATCTCTCGGAGAAGGGCGTTAAACCGTCAGTCCCGAGCCTGTACGATGTCAGGTACTTGTTAAAGATCTCTACTCTAAATACACTTAAGTTAGGCAAAATGTATGACTCCCCTGTATAATCAATCTTCATTGTGTGGTATCACAAAGGGCCAATGCTCGGCTTACGTGTGTTCCCTTGTGGGACTACCACTGCAACCTAACCTAACCTATTAAGAACAATATTTGTATTCATAAATATTGTTTTGAATGTATTATTCATCCTAACATGAATTCTTATGCTATCGTAGATAACACAAACAGCGTTATTTCTATTTACACTATATTAATGACAAACTCATTTACCAAAATGAACTAAAAATGAAACACATCCGTAAAGAGTCGATTTATGTGATTTCAATTCAATTATGTTTCATCTATTCATATAAAAATAAATGTTTGTGTGTGTGTTTCCCTATAGAAATGAATATTAGAGTAGGTAATCGCATAAATATTAAAAGTGTATTGTTATGTAACATTTAGCGAGAAAGACAATGGAAGAACAACCTAATCTCTAAAAGCCCTTCTTAGAGGGCAGAGACCCGCTTTAAAACTTCGCATCCGATTTTGATTAAATTTAAAACATATATACCATATACTAAATAATGTACAATTTCCGAGGAAGACAATGGAAGAGGTCTCTAATCTCCAAATGGCTTTAAGACAGCTTCGAGGGGAGGGTGACAAAACAGCGCCCTATAATACTTCATATGTATATCGGAACTTTGATACATTTAAACAAAATGTAATATAAATATAATATAATTTCGTTTAAATACACTTTTTTATATTTATATACAAAATATATGTTTTAACAATTAAATAAAAATAATTTATTTATTTATAAATGAAGCTAAAACGTTTCCTCCCCTTCACCTATTACCTAATTATAAAATCCTACCTTTCCAATAGATACTCACAAGTATCTGTAGGCAGTGCTCTATTCCCGATCTTCCCAGTCCTATCTAAAGTACCTTAAGGCAGTGTACTAGGTCCAGTTTTGTATAACATTTACACCCATGATATTCCTGTGCACTCAAACACTTCTGTGTACTTGTGCTGATGATACAGCGATCCTATCCCGAAACCCTGCCCCTTTATTTCCACAAATACCCTCAAAGAACACATAAATAGCATTGAAGCCAGGCTGCAAAAGTGGTACTTAAATGTCAATACAAATAAAAGTGTTCACGCAACTTTTACGTTAAAAAAAGCACCATGTCCCAATATAATTATGTCCCAACTGCAGATGTTGTCGGGTACTTAGGGCTCTTCATTGACAAATGATTAACTTGGAGTCCTCATACCCGACTGAAAAGACTTTACTTAAAACGACGATTCTTACTACTGTACAGACTTCTAGGGAAACACCCTAAATTTACGCTACATTACAAAGTACTCGATATACAAAACATTACTGAGACCGACATAGACTTATGGACTTGAACTATGGGGTTGTGAAAAACCTTCCAATATTCATAGAATACAATCATTGCAATCTAGGATCCTCCGCACTATCACAAATGCTCCTTATTACGTAGAAAACTATACCCTTCATAAAGACTCAAAATTCAATTCAGTCAACATTTAGCCTTTGATCGTTAAAAGTCATTTCACAACAACCTTTCCTCTCACCCAAAATCCATTCGTACGAATCCTTGCTTCCTCCTCACCTTACCAGAATCCCCCAAGACGACTCAAGAGAAGATGGCCGAAGGGATCTACTACCATGATAATATACTATAAAACAAAATAAAAAGTTGAACCAGTGGGTTTCATTCTTTACTAATGTGCATCAAAGTTATTGCTACTACAAGTAAGTTACTACTTATGCTTGTTAAGCAAAATATGCGTAGTTGTAGATTTGTAAATAAAGATGTTAAACATTATACATAAATATATAATTTTTTTAAGGATCAATATTAATAGTCTTATTTATGTTTTGACCATATTCATGAAAAATGTGGCTCTTAGTGGAGGTACACAGGGTACACAAAGTTTAATACAAACAATGAAACAGTACATTTGTATTGTAAGAAAAGTACGTAGAAATTGCTTATGCTAATGTTAGTGTTGTGCAATGATATCAAAGCACAATATAGATCTTCTTCATGGATACAGAGTGTGTCAAGGTTGCTGCAGGAGTTTCGAGAATTAAATATCAAATACCATACAAATTCTGGTATTTGTTTGTTTCCTAAGAGCAAAGCCATCCTAAGAGCCTTCCTCAGAGGCTCACTTTAAAACTTCGTATCCGATTTAACTTGCACGACCAGACCAATGCGTTTGGTTGCATTTTGTTTCTCGTTTACTAGTGTATTAAAAATTGATTGTAAACTGGACACTGTGTAGTGAACCCTATGAAGGATGCAACATCAAAGCGTGCTACATTGATCAGGGCAACGAGCACCTGCCCTACTTGCAGGTATGCTGATAATAGCACCAATTGCTTCTAGCTACTGCACGTATAAAAAAATTCACTCTAATTTTAATTTTGACTCTATTTAAAGCCTACTATACATTAAAAATAAGGAAAATTATAGGTATGCTTCCTAAACTGGGGTTCATATTACATACATTGATTTTCCTTTAATTCTTATGGGAAAATACATTCCCGACTTCTTCAATCTTTTTCCCTAATTCATTTACGTCTGATATAAAACCCAGAAATTTTTATTTTACCCTGACTAAATCACCCACTATCAAAAATTAATGGCAGGAGAACTTTAACTTCGCTCAATGGAGTCACGTTCACTGTTTTCTCAGAGATAAAATAAAATATATTTTATCTCAGCCAACTTCATTTTAGTTTATAGGAACTAAATTACTACTTTCTTTTCTTCCATGAAAATGTTTCAAATCAAGTAAATAAACTGGATATAAGTTGAGGAACCTACATCTGAACTTGTAGGCAATTCAAGATAGGATACAGACTGATCAGATATTTTTGTACTTTTATGCAAGATATGAAGTCACAGAGATACCTATCACTACCGTAACTAACCTAAATATAGTATGACCTACATTAATGTTAGGAAAATTTGTTAGTAACATAAGAGGGGGACAGGTTAGCTCAGTGGTTAACGTACTCGCCTCTCAAATGATAGGACCGCGGTTCGATCCCCACCTGGCCCTCGATTTATTCACGCGGGAGGTGGATAAATCTGAGCACGTTGTCCCTCGGAGAAGGACGTTAAACCGTCGATCCCGAGCCTGTACGATGTCAGGTACTCGTTAAAGATCCCTACTCTAAATACACTCGAGTTAGGCAAAACTTAGGATTCCCACTGTAGAATCAATCTTCATTGTGTGGTATCACAAAGGGCCAATGCTCGGCCCACGTGTGTTCCCTTTTGGGGCTGCCACTGCAACCTAACCTAACCTAGTAACATAAGAAGGCTACAAATTAGATGATAATAACCTAGCCTAACCTAACCTAACCTAGTAACATAAGAAGGCTAAAAATTAGATGATAATAACCTAGCCTAACCTAACTTAACCTAGTAACATAAGAAGGCAACAAATTAGATGATAATAAATATAGTTATTCACTTTAAAGTTTACCTGAATGATAAATACATTTAATAGAACTTGTTCTCAACTAAGTAATTATCTATTTTTACTTCGAGGACTTTTCTGTCTAAGTATTGCGTCTTGTTTATTGAGAAGAAGTAAGACAATTGCTTGCAATGAGGAAAGCAGTGGTCTAGTGTGTGGGATGTTAGCTGAATACCAGCCTTGCGGCGCCCACCCGAGTCTGCTGAAGAAAGAATACACTCCTGGGGAAACGGCAAAGAACTGAGCCACATACAGGGGCCCAACCAGTCTCACTGAAGACACAACTGTAACTCGTAATAACCACGCGCTGTCCGTGCAGGAGCAAAAGCTTCTTTGATAAATCATCAAGAGTTACAAGAATAGAGTAAACACATGGAGTGCAGTATTATCATATATAAATGTATTTTATTATCAGAACAGTCACAAAAAGAAACATTAAAATATTTGGAATACTGAAAGCTCCAGAGAGTTGAGCGAAGACAGAGACACAAGATAGGAGTTTGCTTTAATTTGAAGAGCCTAACAATTGTTTTGTTGGGATACCTCAAACCCAGGAAAGGTTTGACTTCTGCAAACTACCTCCCGTCTCACTGACTCCTGTTTATTTTTCAGCCTCAAATGTAGTGTGTCTTCCAGTCGCAAAGTAAACGGTTAAATTAGTCTGTAAACATCCAACTTCACGTTTGTCAATCTATTCTTCTTGTATGCCCAGTCTTTACTCTGAGACTTCAAAATACAAACCATTTATTTAAGGCTAAAAATTTAGGCAGACTGTACCTTTTAAACCAAATATTAATTTTTTTTAGCAAAAAAAAATTAATAGAATTAACTCATATTATTTCATTGATAAATTATAATTACTACAGTCTCAATACCAGGTCTTAAGCTCTAAGTGTGTAAAGAAAACATATTTTTTTAGTTACTCTAAAACAAGGGCTTACAAATTAAAGTTTTCTTTATAATCCCAGTAATACTTGAGGAGGGAACTATACATGCTTATGGCAGAGTCCATTAACTCGTTCTTTGTATTCCCTATGATCAAACTGGCTTGGTCGCCTAGTGAAGGGTCGCTTTAACCGTGAAGTGTTGATTTCAATATCTGGAATGAATCAGTTTTAGCACAAATAATTGACCACCTGACCAACGCTCTCTGGGAGCTTTATTGAACTAGCTACTCCTCCATGCCAAAGCCATGCCCACTCTGTGAGTCCGCAGGAGGCATCAGCACTGACAACTCAACACTTAAGCCACACGGCGAAGAGACGAGGACAAGAGCGAGGCTCTACTGGATCATGTGGCACCGAATGGATAAACAGAGAGTGGTAACCGGATGAAAACAAATAAAATATAATCCTTTAATGCAATAGAAGATTAACTGCTTCTTGCACAGAGATACTCTACAGGTGAGTCTGCTCTGGTCTGTCTAAGCAATGGAGAAAATCACTTTGGATACTGGAGTAAAGATAAACCGGTAATGAATTATTGAATTGGATGGAAATAATAAATGAACAGACTTTCTGGCCCTAGGACAACACCGAAAGATGAGAGGCAGCCTTCAAGTGTAGGCATTCGAAACAAACAAACAAAACAAAAACAAGAGGTCAGTACCTTTGAGTTGATCAGGCTGACAAAAGGTCTGGAAGAACTTCTTTTCGAGCTGGACGGCCGCTGGGATGTCATTGTTCAAGAGGCACGACAATGTCGAGGACCGACACAGTACTGCAGTGTCACGTTCAATCACCTCCAATTCTCGATACAAATCAGCCTGCAACAACAATCCACAAATTAATAAAAGGTTTCGACGCAAACTCACAAAGAAAAAAATAGTTATTCCAATGAGTCGGTAACATCATCAAGTCAATTTAACATGTAAAAATCCAATCACTAGAGATGAAATGTTAATCTTCAGTCATAAGGTAATTACAAATAAACATGCATTGGCATTATTAAAAATGTATACAAACAGTTGAATAAATGTTTAATGATGTCAGCCTACATTTGACTGAGAGGGTCTTGATATTTTTCCTTTCAAAAAACACTGCAAATCACACTGTCTGATAATTGTTAATGGCAATTGGCAACATATACACCTACTGTTGTGTAAACCGAACCGGTTTGGAGTAATATTCACGTACGTAAAAGGTAATTCATCGTACTTTATGCCACAACGGGAAATAACTTTCACCCATTCTTCTGGGTGGTAAAAGTTACTTATATTTATACAGAAACTAAAATTCTGTATAAATATTATCTGAAAATGAGTATTGAATGATTAAAATATAATGAACTGAGAATGCTAGAAGAAGAAAAGTATACTAAAAATAATTATTAAAATAATGAAAATCAAAATTGTGATTGTAGGATTGTGATATAGCAAGGAATACTGTTTGACAAAGTGGAGTTAATGAAATTAAAATTCAAAAGGTATTCAATTGATTTTTAATGACTTTTATAATATTCTAATGTAGTGCAATCTGTTATTATGTGGTATTTACTCATTGTAGGGTAAAAATCTAATGAAATGGTCTCCACATATAAAACTTTTAATGATATAAACAACGCGTTTCGAACACGTAGTGTTCTTCTTCAGGCATTAACTAAAAAAATACAAAGACACCAGAGAGTTATCTATAGTACAAAGTAAATAAGTACAAAAATTAATATAAAATAAAATAAGGCAGAAAGTACGAACCTAAAGGTGAGGGCCTCTGAATAAGACTGACTGGAAATGGAAAGGACATGGGTGGGGGTATATAGGGTACATCTGTTTCTTATTAGAGCAGGTAGAGTTTTCTCTAAAGTTAGGCTGAGCCTTTACATTTTCTTTTAGACTAAGTGTAGGAAACATATTGAAAAAATAACACACAGAGCTATAACGAAATATAAACCAAATATAGTATAAGGAGGAAAAAAGGTAAAAAAAGGTAAAAAGTTCTACTTCCTCCTTATACTATATTTGGTTTATATTTCGTTATAGCTCTGTGTGTTATTTTTTCAATATGTTTCCTACACTTAGTCTAAAAGAAAATGTAAAGGCTCAGCCTAACTTTAGAGAAAACTCTACCTGCTCTAATAAGAAACAGATGTACCCTATATACCCCCACCCATGTCCTTTCCATTTCCAGTCAGTCTTATTCAGAGGCCCTCACCTTTAGGTTCGTACTTTCTGCCTTATTTTATTTTATATTAATTTTTGTACTTATTTACTTTGTACTATAGATAACTCTCTGGTGTCTTTGTATTTTTTTAGTTAATGCCTGAAGAAGAACACTACGTGTTCGAAACGCGTTGTTTATATCATTAAAAGTTTTATATGTGGAGACCATTTCATTAGATTTTTACCCTACAATGACTTTTATAATATATTTACCACCAGTTTGATCACATGATCACATTTATATAAATCAATTGTCAGTGATGATAATTATTGTACTTATGATCTAATTTACTTATTGTATATTAGAATTCAGAACAATCCAGACTTTCTATTTATGCTTTGTATAGTTCTCTTGTATCTCTGTTGAGTGTAACTCCTCCGTCTTCTCTGTTTCAAGTAATTTTCATCTAACTGTGACTCTTTACATTTACAAATGATTTAACCATGTGTTATAAATTAACGATTTCTTTGTACTAAATATGTGAGTTTCTAGAACCTATATATAAAATTTACGGCTAGTTTAGAAAAGATGAACCAGACTGATCTAACTAGACCTAAGATCTAGTTAAAATTATATTTATTTATTTATAAGAATAGTTAAAATCATAATGATATGAAGCGGCAAATGAAGGCGTACAGTAATTTAAATATCCTTTTTGCATAACCACATTCTAATAACGATCAAAAATAATGCTTCATGCATCAGTGATCCTATTGTTAGATTTCGTCTAAGAATATTTAACATGTCTATCTGCAATCCTAGTAGCTGATACACATGTTAAAAAAGACAGTTAAACACAGTAACAAAGTACAATCTCTGTATTAATTTTTCATCTGTGCATACGTTGCTATACATAAACGCTTACAGTCATGTGGTATACTCCTTGGATGTAGAGCGAGGTTCCAATAATATTTAACTCCTTTCTCATCCACTTCTCGACCATCACCTTAGGTTAGTACAAGCTCCTGTATAGACTTATCAGACTTGTGTTCCCACTTTGATGTCTCTATAACTATTAACTTTGTCTTAGTTAATGCCCTCTAATTCCTCTTGACTTGTGTTGTGCTCCTTTAACTCTTATTATTGTGCTAAGTTCCTTCTTTGGGTTCATATAACAGGCATAGATTAGGGTGGTGTTCATTCACTGGTTTCTGCTCTTAAAACACCAAGTCATGCTATTCCATTGTCATTAAAAACTAAATATCCTTATAGAGTATGTTAACCATATTGCTGACACACTAGTCAGTATGTAAGTCTATATCGGTGTTCTAGCCACATATTGGGACCTGGAATCACCTGTAGGAGTATACCATGTTTATGCGCTCAAGTTAGATAGTACATATTTCAAACCCAAAAGAACCAAAATGGACATTAAATAAAGAAAACAATCGATTGTTATATACTGATAGAAATTTAACGTAACACTTGAACGTATAGGTACACCACAGTTCAGCAACCATATCGAAGTCCTTCGTCAAATTTCAATTTTCTTACATTGCTATCTTAGTAATTGCTATCTTACATGTGCCTCCGAGGAGGCACAAGTTTGGCTACCCAGTAAAGGAACTATAACTGTTTTCAACCTCAAAGGAGACCATCTTTAGTCATGAATTCTTTATTTTTCCCTGCTAATATTATAATTTTTTTAATCTGACATTTAAGTTTCAATTGAACAATTCATAATTATTTATTTCAACTACTATTTTTGTATGATTTTCTGGACTTATTTCTTTTTAACTCCTATAATTATATCCTATTTGTTTTATTTTATACCTTTAACTCTTACTTTGTCTGTCTTCATAGTTAAACATACTGTTTAACACAGTGTATAAAGTATCAGAGTAAAATACAGATATGCGCTAATAGTACTAGATCACTTCAATATTTCGACACCAATGTCGAACACTGTTTTCTATTAGTGTTTATCCCGACTTTTTTCTAACAGTACTTATTTTGTGCCATTTGGACAGTTGAATTTAATATTCAGTTCATATGTAAAGTTATATTCGTATATATTGACAGTACCTACTGTTGTAAGCAGCCGTTGAATAGCCTACAATACAAAGACGTGAAAGCGCATGTGCATGTAGACTGCTTATCGTAGCCGTTATATATTAGCAGCGTCAGGCCCATACCCTTTTCAATTTATAAAAGTGATTCAATATAAAGCCCTTGAGAAAGAGAGAAAAATTGAGGATTGAAAGGCTGTACAGCTGTTAAGAAAATACAATTTATAGAACGTGAGGTTTAGGAGAGAATGGCATCAGCACTCGAGTTCGAAAACGGTCTTCCATCGGACTTCTCTGTTTTAACACTTCCTTTTGCTATAAAAAGATAAAACCCAATTTCTAAAAGAAATAAAACTGCCTTGTAAAAAAAAGAAAATGATGTTTCCTTCAATTGTCACTTTCTGCAATTACAGCGTCTTTTTAAAAACTAGTCAGTGTTAATTGAGTATAAATGAGCTTTTCTTTACATTTTTCAATTAAATTAACCTTTCATCTTTTCTAACAAAGTCAAACAGTTATTTCAAAATAAATAAATGAATAATTTCTCGTAGTTTTGTTTCAACATAAATAACTTTCAGGTAAAAAATTATAAATAAAAGTAAAAATCAAATTCTTTACATTATTGGCTATAAAAAATATATAAAGTTACATAGGACAAAGGAAAAAAAAAGAGGAATAAAATATCTGAGGCTCTGAGGGGAATTTATTATCAAAGAAAAAAAATGATAAGGAGTCGGGGCAAAGGAAGTGATAAAGAGAAAGGTTAATCAAGAAGGAAATGTGGTGGAGGGGAAGAGTGTAAGGCTCTCAGGAAGACAATCAACCTGAGTGTTAGTAGGGGCCTTGTTAGGATTATTAACTGAGCCCCAAAATGGTTTGAAAGAGGACCGCCCTCTTGTTATTCTCTCCGCGCGACCCACTGCTGCCTCATGACAGACACCGACTTCCCACCAACCTAACATTAATGTATATTTTAATCAACATATTTCAGTTAGAAAATAAATATGATTGAACATACTCAATATCCTACAGCAATTCTTGCAACATTGTAGCTATTTGGTAGTCTGTTTAACCTACTTCAGCTCTTCCCCAATTCGCATTTTATTTATTCTACTATTCTCCTGAACACGGCATGGTGTCGAAATTACTGAAAACTGAAGAATTATTTCATTTTCTCTTTTTTTCTTTTATCCCAAATAAGACACACAAAATGTCTAAACTGCAGTAGGCCAGAGTTGGACTCTGAGAAGACCACTTGTTTTGGTTGAAAGACTTTGGCCAGTTTTATGATTTCTTCCTGTGACTTAGACGTTGGCTTAAATCTTGTTATATATATATTAAGCAAAACAAACCTACAATAAATACTCAAGACGGGTAGCAGCAAGAAAATTCTCACACTGTCGTCTCTCGAGACCGTTATCGCCAACACCACCCATCGCACTCACCCACAAAACATCTTAAACCAGCCAGTAACTAATGCCCAACAGCATTAGAAACCATGCAACAACTCACTTTAAATAGTGTTCAAATACGATCCTTTGAAGTATTCGAATACAAGAAGTCTTGAGATTTACCGGGTAGGAATAAAGGTTAGGGTAGGAAGTGTATTAGAGATCAGGATATATTATTAGGTAAGTTTCAAAGTTAAATGACCACACTGATGCATACCACCAAACAGAAAAGAAGGCTGGGAAGAAGTACAGCATAAATACAACTAGGTTAGGAGGCTTTCGGTAGAACATATTGGGGCGTTTTTGAAGATTGCAGAACCAGAAGAGAAAGAAAGAGGACAGGAAAAAACTCCTTAATAACAGAGCCCAACCTATGAGCCCCAGGGATAAGAATAGTTGTAAAGAAGGTGGCACCACTACGATTACTTTTAGACGAAGTCGGTAATGAGCTTCAGCAGGTGAGACTCGACAATTAATTAAACTTTAGGATAACCACACTCGGTGAATTTATCTTTTAAGTCGTTAATTTGGGATCACCAGCCGACTGAGTTACTGCAAATTCTATGGAAGCAAATAGAGCGGGATCTAGCAATAGTCCTTCTTTACATGATATGGATGGAAGCTTTAAAGTGAAAGATACTGAAGGGCAATAGTGGGTTTTGTAAGAACTGATGTGGAGAATGAACCATTATATAATAGACTGAAATTCAAATATATACATAGAAATATGACTATATCATAGCTGCCTTCTGCCCTAAATCAGTAGGATTTGTTTCTCGTATGGACTGAAGACTGATTCTCAGTCTCATATTTCGTTTAAACAGCATGACCATGTCATGCACCTATAAACAGTAAAAGGAGAATGCTATACTAATGAAACATGTCGTCACACTTTATGCAAAATTAATCATAAATTACTTACTTATAAATTATAACGCTTCATAAATTAATCTATCATTCCTAACTGTTTCACTATTTTTTAATTAGTGAACTGCACGACTATAAATTACCTAAACAATACATAAGATTATTGATGTATTTTTGTCAAAATCCGCGTTGCTGTTTTAACCCAAACAACATCTCATTCCTAAATATTATCTTTGTTTTATTTCTCTAATTTTGTCAGTTGACAGGAAGTTCTCTGTATTAAATGCTCACAATATTACAATAGTTTAGATGGTGAGAAGGAATAAGAGAAGAGAGCGTGAGTAAGAGGGTGCGTGTGTGTGAGAGGGAGAGAGATAGTAGGAAGAGTGAGTGAGGGTGAATTGACAAGGACTGAGTGTGTCATGATCTTTCTCTCACTCTCTCTATACACCCTCCGTTGGATTAATTTCCTCCCTTTTATTCATCCCTCTCCCCCCACTTGATCATTCTCTCTCCTTCTCCCTCTCTATCGTTCCCCCTTCCGATAACATTTTATACCTTTCTTTCTCAGTGCCAGGTAGGAAATCTTAGAAAGCAATTGACTCCCTCTCAGACTCCTCTCTTTCTGTGAACTTTCTCCATCTCTGTTCTTCCCTAACGAACTCATTTAGTGAGAGTTAGTAAGAGGCCTCACACATAGAACTGACTGTAATCGACAATGCTCAGTTAGTCTAGGAGAAAACCAGAAGAGAAGACGAAGTGAGGGAATGTCTTGAGGTTATGGAAATAAAAGAGAGTGCATATTTCTATATACCAGGAAACTATTAATCTTCCAATACACATTGCCACGCATCCCAGTATTATCTGAGCGACCTCGAACCCGAAAAGGGCTTTACAAAGTAATAAAATAATAATTATGTAACAAAATAATGTAAAATAATGAAGGACAAAAAAATATCAGTGAGAATAAATGTCAAAAAAATAAAATAAAAATAATTACTAGCCTCTAGGTTAAAACACAACTGTTTGAAGGTAAACAATATATTACGAAACACTTCTTAACATTTTTAAATTTTCAGTTAATATTGTACACAAATATAACATGTCTACCTTTATATTTATTAATAGAAAATTGTTATTGTATATTGAATGGAGTTCTAAGACAATAAATAAATATCTTATTGGTATTTTATTAATTATAGTATTAGTAGAGTTTTGATTTAATGTTATGAATATTAGAATACAATTAGTTATATTCCACTCCCTTGCATATACTTTTTTGAATTGACAGTAAATGGTTTCGACCTATTTGAAGTAAGAATTGATGAATATTACTATATAACTCTATTATTAGTCTTTATTTTCAAAATCCGACTGGAGAGTAGGATTCTAAACTGACCCACGAGATGAATTGACCCAAGGCACGTTTCCTTTCTAAAAAACGTGAACTTAGTTTATTTGTATGTCCAGCACGTGCTTCACAGACTACTTTGTTACAGTTTCTATTCTAATATTATTAACAGATATATTAGATTAGTCCTAACTTTCAGCGGAAACAAAATAATGAAATGAACAAAATAAAACGCAAAAGTATAATAGGAGTGGGAATGAGATTTAATTAAAGTATTAACTAATTTAAAGGAACTAAGAAGAATTGGTGTTGGGAGAAATTTGAATGGAGAATTAAGGTGAAGTCTGGAAGTAGGCGATAAGCCCCGTGACAATACTCTTAGATTGGACCAGAGTGTTCTTTTCAAAAGGCTGCAAGTTCAAAGATTAATGACAAAATTATGCATCGATTAATCAAACTCACCCCCAACTCAACAGAGATATTGGAATTACTCGAAGAAAACCACATCCGACGTATCACCACAAATTCTATTTAGATGTAGAATTCATTTGAATAACAAAGCCCTCTTCAAATTATTCTACTAAAGAATAATTTAACAGCAACAATATTTTTTTCCAACAATCGGCAAAACTCATCGACAATATATAACATTGAAATAAAGTTCTTTTATTTTTTTTGGAGTTTTATTTTTTCAAACTAAAAATTGTATAAAAAAGCATCAAAATTTGATAAAGAAACGGACTGGATAGACGGGGTGTGAAATATTTTTAAAAATGAACTGGAGACTATAATTCACAGGTTGGCCTTGTTGGATTCACAACAACGCCTCCCGTGGAGGCCATATGTTATTTTTATGTCAAGTGACGTTGACGAGTAGTGGCAAACAGAATGAACAGGGCGTCAAGATAAGGGAGTTGAGGAAATCTCTCTTTTCAAAATTTAAGAGTTCTATATCAAAAGAATCTTAGACCGTTATTTTTTTTTATCTAATTGTATCAATAGGATCTATACTACACTACTACTACCACTATACTATACTATTACTATATAGTATACTATACTATACTATACTACTACTACTACTATACTATTAATATATAGTATACTATACTATATTACTACTACTACTACTACTACTACATAGTATACTATACTATTACTATATAGTATACTATACTATAGGATCTATACTATACTACTACTAGAAGCACCATGAGTAACACAATCAAAAGGGTTTATCTAAATAAGTAACCATTTTGACTGCTTTATACTAAAATTGCGAACTTCCTAAAAAAAATTTTTTTTAGACCTTTTTGAATTTCAAGTCTTCAATTATAAAAAAAAACGCTAGAACTGGAGATTTTTATTTTAAAGAAAACATTAGTAAGGACACGAGGCATGCTACCATGAGTGACGAAATGAATAGCATAAAAGATAAAGAATGTGATACGTTGAGTGCACCTCGATATCCATCCACAGCCTTCACTTCCTTGACGCATCAAAAACCAGGATTGACGCGTTTTATTTTACATTAAAAATAAAGGATATGATACTGTTGTCATACAGTTCGCGGTTTTTACGTTGTTTTAAAGGTATAATTCGTTATAAAAGAAGTGATGCTGATAGATTTCACTACTAGAGTACACCACATTCGTAAGTCCAGTTAAAGGTGCATAGGATATTGGTATTGTGAAGTAAAAAGCCAAAATGAGTAAGAAATTTGAAGTATAAATACTTTCAAGTGAAACCTTCATTCCTTAAGGCAAGATTAATGCTCCTAGCGAGTTTGGTTGACCTCTAGTGCTACTATACATCCTTGGATAAAAAGCTATTGGACAAACATCCTGCCTACTTCCACAGTGGAGATAAATATGATGCAGTACAGCTGAAACTAAACAAACCACAAACATTGGATGTCAAAGTAAATTCAATTAATACAAAAATCAAAGTTAGAAGAAATATACGAGAAATAGTAAACATGAAGGTCGAAATGAACAAACAATCAGAATTTAAAAAACTACTACGAGAGGAAATATAAACTTGTATTTTTTGGAATAGAAAAAACAAGCCTTCAAAATACGCTAAACGATGTTCTATAAACATTTCAGATCGTAGAAGTAGACAAGCAAGATGATTTGAAAGACATTCGGTATATCAACAACAGATACAACAACAGTCCTCCAACAATAATTCAGTTCAATTCAATTTTTCAAAGACTGACATTTTAAAAGACAATTTTTGTATAGTGTTATGCAAGTGAGTGTTTATGAAGGTAAGAAAGTTATTGTTTGTGTATGCCTGTTTATTCAAACCCCAATAAGAAATGGGGAAAAAAAGACTAAGATCTTTCAACCGTATATGAAACACAATTGACATATAAAATATAATAATGTAAAAATAAAAGAATTTAGACAAACGAGGAAAAAATTATTTGCTTTTTTTAAGAATTTTAAAAGAAAAGGGCTTTAAAGTTGTAATGAAAAATATTAAATTAATTATAAATTGTCAATTATATTTACTAAAGAATCTGAAAAATAAATAAAGAAAGCTAGCAAAGAAAGAAACCTAAAGTGGAACTATATTGAGATTATTAGAAAACTGTATGAGAGTATGTATGAAAACTGTATGAGTGTATGTATGAAAACTCTAAGAGAGTATGTATGAAAACTGTATGAGTGTATGTATGAAAACTGTATGAGTGTATGTATGAAAACTGTATGAGTGTATGTATGAAAACTCTAAGAGAGTATGTATGAAAACTGTATGAGTGTATGTATGAAAACTGTATGAGTGTATGTATGAAAACTGTATGAGTGTATGTATGAAAACTGTATGAGAGTATGTATGAAAACTGTATGAGTGTATGTATGAAAACTCTAAGAGAGTATGTATGAAAACTGTATGAGTGTATGTATGAAAACTGTATGAGTGTATGTATGAAAACTGTATATCTTGAATCTTTTCACCTGTGTGGTGTGCACAATATTAAGTGTATTTGAATTTTGCTTAATTATACAAGGCATTTGGCTATTGAATTCTAATATTAATTATACAAGGCATTTGGCTATTGAATTCTAATATTAATTATACAAGGCATTTGGCTATTGAATTCTAATATAATTATACAAGGCATTTGGCTATTGAATTCTCTGTCAAAACAGAGTGAACTTAATAGATTAACACTAAACCCCGAAAAAAATGGGATAATGACGAATAGAGAGAGAGATTACCAATAGTAAATTCATACATATTATTAGAACCACTGAGATTAGTAAGGTGTACATTAGAAAGGGAACAACCGTCTTACCTGGTATAAACCGTTATACGAGGTCTGGTACAGTTTGTTTTAATATAAAACTTCTAATAATAGTTGATATAAAGAGCATATAGTATGCAATATAGATATAATAACACCTACATCTATAGATAGAATATAGATATGTCGGTTAAATTGTATCATTTAATCAAAGAAAAGAGAAATAGATAAAAAGTAGACTGAATTTCTCGTGGGAAAAATATTGGTCTTTAAGATAAATATTCAAGGGACCATACTCAAAGGAGCTGAAATAGGTAAAATTCTGAACGGAATAGATTCCCAGAAATAAAAGAAGAAAAGAAAAGAGACCATTGATAGCTGGAGTGAAGAAATCATTAGAAACGTTTATATGAATTGATACAGAGCAGCAGGAAATATACAGAGATGGATGCAATCATAAGAGAATGCTCAAAATAATTGATCTAAAAGATATATCAAAGTACTTTTAAAATTGTAATATATACTTTCATTTGTGATTATATTATTTAAAATGTCATTTTTTGTTTTAAGTATATGTTATGGAAGTGAGTGTTTATGAAGGTAAGAACGTTATTGTTTGTGTATGTCTGTTTATTCAAACCACAATAAGAAATGGGGAAAAAAAAGACTAAGATTTTTCAACCGTAACAAGCGGTCTTCGTTAGAGTCAAAAAACCAACATATATATAAATATATAAAAAGATTTCACATAAACACGTGAAACAACAATCAATGATCAAACCACAATAAGAAATGGGAAAACAAGACTAAGATCTTTCAACCGTAACAAGCGGTCTTCGTCAGAGTCAAAAACCTGACAGAGTCAGGTTTTTGACTCTGACGAAGACCGCTTGTCACGGTTGACAGATCTTAGTCTTGTTTTCCCATTTCTTATTGTGGTTTGATCATAAATATATAAATGTAGATATATATGTGTGTATGTATAATTATTTGTATATGGATACCATGGATGTTTCTATACATAGAAATAAGTATAAGTATAAGTTTAAATACATATACTCATAGATGTTTGTATTACAGTGTAGGAATAAAACGACTCTTATTTCCTCCTAAAGGATGGAATTTCGTTCATTTTTTGAACGTTTATGAAGCGAATATTATTTTGTATTATTATTATAGAAAAAAATTGCAAGTGTCTAAAAGATGCTTGATTTTAGTACTGAATATTGCAGTTTATATTATTGATCCTTGATTTTTTATTTTGTAAATGGCAACCCTTGCAGCACTTAACATCATAGATGACGTAGCTGTCAGTCCTGATTGATGTCAGGTTTTCGATAAATATGCCTATTCTAAACGTCGTCTGGTAAATTTAAGACTACCAATGTAAAATCAACTGGACATTATAATTCATAACTATAATTGTTGCTAAATAATAAATAAAATATACTTTTTGCCCTTAGGACAGCACCAGAGGTAAACTAAAATTGCGCGGGTTATTGAAACAAAAAACAAAAGAAAGTAAATATAATCAAAAACGTACAAGAGGAGCATCGGACAGTAAAAAAGAATAATTATTATACATTAATGTTCAATATTTTACATAGAAGGTAATAAGAAGAAACCAGTCTTCAAATACAAGAACTACCTTTTAAACTACGTTCTCAAGATTTTACTTTTGCAACAAATACTCAATCCTCTTAAATACAAATATATGTGTGATCACTTGCTAGGGGAAACAACTCAATCATAGCAAAGAACTAGGGTCGAGTCCTCGCACTGGTCTTCGTTAGTAGCTTAATCTGCAAGCAGTGGTGGCACGAGTGGCTCATCACTACTTTTTAATAGATAATTTTATAAATGGACTGCCCCTGAATTTTTACTATTGTTTTGTTACCATCTATATTAAATTACTAAACAGTTAACTTACAAGTGAATATAGTTTCCGATAAGAATTTGATTAGACATATTTACCGTGGTGATTTAAGAGTTGGTTCTATGACAAATCTCTAGGAACTATGAACAATGAATTATCGTAAACGTAATTTCAAGATTTCACCTAAAGAAAGTATACGATTAGTATTTAATGAAACTATCTCTCATGATAAGCATTTTGATACAAATACAATCAACAATAGTTTTACTGTACTATGACATTTTCTAGAATCAGAAAAAAACTTTTGAATCTTTCTAGATATGTTTGGAAGTATGCCAGGAGGAAACTTAAAAAGTTTCACAAAACGGAAACTGAAGTTGAGCCAAACTAAGAACACTCGCTTTGTTTCCGCAAGGAAATCAAACGTGATTTCAGATGAAAATACGTGAATCACTGCAATACTGTGTTGAAGTCTCTAAAGACAAAATCATTTTCTTACCATTCTGTAAAGGACCTCAGTCGAAAATAAGCTTTTCTCAATTGTAATATATCCTTATCGGAATTAGTGACTATCTTCTTAGCACTCTCCCATCTACAGACAAGGCTATTAAGATTATGTAACCATGAATGCACTAATTTATTATATACTAATATACTAATCGATATGACTAAGAGTTACTAGTTTGTCACTTAGCAATAGTTGGTGTTTGCTCAACTATGATAAATCAGGATTAGTGAGGAAAATTAATTAAGCCTTCACCAGTAGGATACAAAATTGTTTACATGGCTCATGAGTACGATAAATCAATATTTTGTAATTACATGCAATTAAATCAATGACACCTAACTACGATTAAATCAATTGCTCATTCTTTGATGCAACAAAATATTCTTTGTTCATCAATCCTTCAGTAATAAAATTCTATGTTAATAAATATCCTTAAATTTCGAAATTTAGTAGTGAAACCGAAATTATTTACAGACATTTCATAAAAGACAACATTTGAAAGAGAACAATATATTTCCTTGATTCCTTTCGTCTTCTTTTAATCAATGATTTAGTATTCATAACATATTGAATAATCCAGTGGCAAAATACACGGCCACATCTCCAAAGTGTCATTAATACTCCTCGATTTTAACGATGGGCAAGATCGCAGACCGTTCAAGGAATGTGAAAGACAACGTAAGAGGTCAAACTGTATTTTTATAATATTCTCTTCAGCCTAAGTGGCAATAATAATATATGTACAAAAAAAAAGACACACAAAAGGGAAGCACATCGAAAGGAAAAACACACAGTGTTTTCTTTATAAGAGCCAAACCAAGCTAACGCTGATTCTTTACTTTTTGTCTCTTTTCATAGATATCATGGATACATTTTCACATAATCATTCACAACAAAGTCTACAGGACATAGGAGTTGGCAAATGCTTTAATCAATTCCCTATAAACTATAAAGCAAAGGTATTTATTTATCAGTTTAGTGTATGTCTTTAAAAAAAATTCAGTTGAATTCTTCACTTTAGAACTTTTCCTCCCCACCACCACCTTAGGGGGAAGAGACTAACTTTGTTTGAAAGAAATGTTTAATTTAAAGAAACCCTGGAATAAGGTCTCAATGCCCTTTTCAACACACTGCCAACTATTCTTTATCTCTTCCGTTTCAAAAACACTCAATAACTCATGAGTAACTGAACTTCAAACTTTCTCCAAGTTTGACTGGTGTGTTGTTCTACTATTCAAGTGGTATTCAATAACGATATTATTACTTTTCTAAAAGTATAGTATTCGTGAAATTCTATTTGGATATTTCAATGGATTTTCACGTTTTGAAATGCAAACATGCGTTCCTGTTTTTGAAGCACTTTTAATCATGTTTGTGTATGTAACCAAAAGTTTTTGACACTCTTGACGGGTTGAAAATAGTCTTTATAATGCAAAGAACCCTACAGTTTTAAGGCTATATTTCCCGCATTCGATCTTGGAAAAATACAATATTGCAACTTTATTGCCATTTTTCTACTTTCTCTAGAGACTGGAATTTGATTATTGCTTAATAGAATTAGTACTGAAGACTAAAAAAAAAAATATACTTTCGATAAAAACAAAGTCAGTTTTGTATTAAAATGACAAATTGAAAGTTAAGATTAAATATTAACAAATATTTAACGTTCGTTTGATATAAATATATGTAACAAAATCAAATTTATCAGGTCTTGGTTAGTTCTTCAAGTTCAAATTAAACTCTCAATACAGACGTTTCGGTTTTTATTTAAAACCTTTTTTAATTTGGAGAAGTATCAAATTTTTAAACAGAATAACTTAAGTATTACATTAGAGATTTTTTAAAAGGAAACAATTTCAGAACTTCAATAATACTATCTAGTTTGAATGAACACGCGAAACGTGCTAAAATTAAAAAAAATTCTCCAATGTAATACTTAAGTTCTTCTGTTTCAAAACTTCTGCCCCTAAAGAACTGACCGAGACCTGATAAATGTTATTTTGTTTCAACATCACAGTCGACATCTTTATCAAGATTAATATATATATATATATATATATATATATATATATATAATATTTAAATATAAGAACACATAGAAAGGAAACCACTGAACTCACTACTATATTTCGATGTCCTCGTCTTCAGGAAAAGAAGTGAATCGCTCCAAAGGCTGATAACGACTGACTTGGCGTTCGAACTGAAGCACTCAAACAGTGTAGCCAACTTTCGGAGGAAAGGTAGACAGGGAAGAGATAAAAGCCAAATAAAAATTAAAAAATGAAAACATTTAACTAAAATAAAATACGATCCAAACTGGACACAATAACAGTAGACGTTACTAGCCGCTGCGTCTATAACGTGCTTGGTCTCCCTTTCTCTTTTCTCCTGAAGACGGATTGCCCGAAAATTTGAGTTTTTTCTTAATATATATAAATAATATATATATATATAAAATATTATAATATATAATATATATAGATCAAACCACAATAAGAAATGGGAAAACAAGACTAAGATCTTTCAACCGTAACAAGCGGTCTTCGTCAGAGTCAAAAACCCAACTCAAATAGTTGGGTTTTTGACTCTGACGAAGACCGCTTGTTACGGTTGAAAGATCTTAGTCTTGTTTTCCCATTTCTTATTGTGGTTTGATCATTGATTGTTGTTTCACGTGTTTATGTGAAATCTTTTTATATATATTATATATATAACAGTTCAAAATTGAAGATAGGTAACACACAAAGTAAAGAAACACACTTACAAACTCAAATTTTCGGGCAATCCGTCTTCAGGAGAAAAGAGAAAGGGAGACCAAGCACGTTATAGACGCAGCGGCTAGTAACGTCTAGTGTTATTGTGTCCAGTTTGGATCGTCTTTCCGTTTATCAGGTGAATATATATATAGTTCACACAGGAAAGAGAAAAAACAAATAAAGACACACACAAAAGACTTACAACGATATTTTGACAGTCGTCGTCATCGGGCAGAAGTAGTCCCTTTGAGTAGCTGAAGCTAACTGAGTGGTAGGCCGAATGCGACGAACACGCACGCACTCTGCCGGCCGCCCTAGGTAAGCTACTAACTACAGAGAGAAAAATAACTAAAAAGAACAAATAAAAGCAAATAAAATTAACAGAAGGAGAAGAATAGTAAATGAAGCAATAAACAATTAAAAAAAAATTAATTAAATTAACGGTACAAGTTAAGGCCAGGAGGAGAGCCAGCTTTGAGAAGACAGATAATTGCCTCTTCTGAAGCTCTTAAAGTAACCCGAGAAGACGGAACAGGGATATATATATATATATATATATATATATAGTTAAACTTTATCAGGAATCCGTCAGTTTCCAGATCCAAGTTAAATTAACAATACCTGTGCTTATTATCAAAGACAAGCACACAATCTCTCCTTCTCTCACTTTCTTTTCAGCTTCTCCTTATAATTAACAACCATTCGTAATATAGACTATCGTAAGTACCCTTTTATGTTGTATGTCTATGTTAAGTCCAGGTTCTAATAAATACGTTTCGAAAAGGTGCGAAAAACACCTTTTCTATGAGTGAAAAAAAGAATACTTAAGTTGGAAACTTCTATACACTGCTTCGAATTACACCAAGGGGGTCTTCACCTCCTAGTTTATGGAACAGCTACAAGATGTTCACATTTAACTGAAGGCTAATGGGACCTTCATAAGTAAAATAACAAGAAATTTGAGAAAGAAGCCGAGGGAAGTTCATAGTTTAATATTTATAGTTTATAATTTTTCAAGATACTTCATTCATAGGATTAAATATAAAACACACAGTCACTTAAAAGTTCTGTCAGAGTTGTGAGAAATAATTTTAAAAAAAGTTTCCCTTAGAGGGTGATAAATAAGCAATATGTTTACCAAATTGTATATAACATGAGTAGAATGGAAGTTTAATAAATACAACCTAAGCTTGAAACAATTGCTGGATATACGGTGCTGTTGTATCAGTCAGAGTGGGTAATAAAGAGATATTGTACAAAATTTATACCTGAAAAGGATCGATTTTAGGTCTCAGCCAGACTGGGCAGCGATCCGTGAAATTCCACCTTTATCCTCCCTTCCCGCCTTACACAAGAAATTTATTTCAATATTCCCTATCTCAAGTGTCCAATCATTTTTCAAACAAAAGATAACTTGATTTAGTAATTTTAAAAATCTGGAATAAATTATGCCAAAATTTATATAAAAAGAAACAACAAAATGAAAGGAATTATGGCAAACTTCTCCACCAATCAGAAAAAGTTTTCTCTCTCTCTAAAAAAAAAAACTTAAAGCCTCACATTTTTTCTTAAGGTAGAATATTTTCAGAAAAATGCCTTACAGTGAAATGGGTCGTTATGAGAAGATGTCTGGAATCCATAAAGTGTTCACATCACAGTTTTGACAAAAGAAACAGTCTACCGAACTTTACTCGTGTGAAAAATAAAATAATTAAATACAATGTTTCTTTCTTTAAAATGCTAGCAGACTTCTTTTAACAGTCTGTAGTATCCAGTACCTAGCCTAATATCAGGTGAATTAGAATTTGCTAAAATTAAAGCATAAAATATTATACTTTGAAACATAATTTATACTAATAGTTATAGGGATACTGATGAAATCACTGTGATACGTCTAAACTTAGAAAATAATTGCTTTTCCTGTGTTTCTGTATGTGTGCAAATTGCAAAAATTTTGAAATTTGGTAGAAACCTTTTGCAATTTGGTACCGCTTTTTCAGTCAACATTTTATATTACATGGTGCAGTCATGTAGAAATCAGGGATACAAGTAAAGTAAAAAACCGTTTTGGAATTTTGATAAACGACTTTGAATGAACTCTTATTACCTTGGTATGGACATTAAACAAAAACCAGTAAACTATAGGTAATAAATATTATATTTACTCCGTCTTGAAAAAACTGATGCACATAAATCAAACAGGAATCTCTTCGAACAATTATAATTAATCCAGTATTGTGGTTCACCCATTCTTAAAATAGACACCAAATAACAAATAAGTCAAACATTCCGAACTTTGAACAGCACTAAATGTAAAAACATACGAGTTGGAAACAATGAATAATATATAACCTAAAGTTCTTAACTTCACCAAGAAAAAAAGTGTTAACGAATGAAACCATAATCACCAAAATAAACCATAATCAGATTTTAAATTGGTAAAAGTTAGTATAAAACTTGAACTAAAAAGACCTGCGTCACTGTCTGGGAAAAGAAAAATTGTAAAAAAATGAAAGGCAACTTAAATGATTTACAAACGTGTTTCAAATAAATGTAGAAAATAACATTTGTAATTAACTTTTTCACATTATTTTTAAAGTAATTATTTTTTTCAAATATTTTGATCTAAATAAGTTTGTTTTTAATTTTTTTATACAACATTTTATTGTCTATTTCTTTTAAAAAAAAAATTGAAACTTGGTGCAGTCTAAAGAAGAATTAATTCGGTATGAACTGTATTTTAATGATCTTTTATACCAAAACATGGCCAGGAAAATTTAGAAAATGCCTCTTTTATTCAGATTGTATGCAATTTGGAATAGACACACAGATTGACACTCAATTTGTATATTTATAGATTTTACAACACTTAATGAAATGGTCCTCTATACTGAACAGTCACATTGCTGTCAGTAATTCTGACAGTTGCAGCTAAAACAGACAATACCGATTTTTTCAGTTGAGTGACCGACACGAGTGTAAACATAGAAAACGCATATTTCAATAAAAGCTTTCAAGCTGAAATTGCAAATCTAATTTCACTTTAAACTAAATGGAATTATATATTCTGTTTTCTCTCACAGAAATGAATTATCACTTAACGCATTATGTTAAATGAAAACAATCCCAATGTGTGGAAGGCTGTTTATTCGTCAGACAGACGTTGGTCAACTGTTCACTATTTACTAATTTGAATGAATAAATGTTGGTCAGTTCTAAAACATATTTCAGAGGAAGTTATAGTTATGGAAAATTTAAGTGAACCAAGACCAGTTGAAGTATTGACAGTATGAATTATATGTTAAAAAAATTTTGACTTGAAAATACTACGATGTTGCCTATTTCATTGACGCAGGAAGGCTGACTACGATAGTGAAGGAGAAGAGTGGATATCAGTTGATTGAACTATGGCGAGACACCACGTGGCTTAAATATGTACCACGTGGTACATATTTCATTCAGACCCTTATGCATTATATTCAGTTCAACTCCTTAAAAAATTAATCATCTTTTGTTTATAATCTTGAGTCTAAATTGTTAATTGGTATAACCACCAAGACTAATAAGGCAGGAACACTCTAAAAATTATAAATTTCACAATTGCATTAAATAATCAGATATTCATAAGAAAGTTTGGTATACACGCAAACGAATCTTTGGTCATTCTCACCAGAGGCGTTGGTACGAAAATAGACGTCAGGTTACAATACTGGCGCACACTTTACCAAAGGAGATTCCTGTTTTATTTATGTGCGTCAGTTTAGTCAAGAAGGAACAAATATAGTATTTATTACCTATAATATCCATACCAAAGTAATAAGAGTTCATTCAAAGTCGTTTATCAAAATTCCAAAACGGTTTACTCGTGTCCCTGAAGGTCAATTTCTGCGTGACTTTAATATAAAATGTCAACTGAAAATCCAGTGCCGAATTGCAAAAAGGTTTCTACCAAATTTCAATTTTTTTTTGCAATTTGCACACACACATACATGCAAACCAATTTGCAAAACTCATTTTATCGAACTCAACCTACAAATGTATATGATGGATGAAAATTTCATATTGCAATTTTAACTGGAACGCAATATTTTCATATAGCTATACTTGATGTAGAGGACAAATAAAAATAATACCTAGTATTTCAATGCATTATGATCTCAACACAATGTCCAACTCTTCACTAAGTTTTGAATTCTAAGTGAAAACTTTCAATTTTTTTATGATAAAATGTTAACTGAAACTTATACCAGATATTTCTCTCAACTTTTCCTATTGCTGAAATATATATATGATCAATTTTGTTGGCCTCTTTATTTGTTTCTTTTTTTCCATCTCTCACTCAGACTTTTCTAAATAACAGCAGAAAAATCCATACTTGTTGGCCAATATCAACCATTTCATTATTTCTTTCATTTTTTTCAATTTGAAGCAACTTTGGAGGCAAGAAAATAAAACAAACTATCAAAGAAAAAGAAAATTTACAAGTTATAAAGTTATTGTAATAATACGCTATTGGTCTGAACAATACCAATACGCTAAGCGACCTATAGCGTATAAATGCATTCTTCTTGGTTTACTTGGGCTCACTACACATTCATGTCCTTATATCAGTGCTCAATCGACAATTTGATTTAAGACTGTAACTTTACTTCAAAAGGAATTGAAAATTTCAATGTCTTTTCAATGACATTGTCACTTTTTTAGAAACACCATCCCACCTGCGGCAATATACAAGTGCACCAGTGATGGGATTCGTGCGAACTGGTGCTTAAAATATTATGAGTTCGGCGAACCGGTTGTTAAAATTACGTAAACCCCTATTCAAACCTGTATTAATTAGCCCACTGTCAAAGTCCACAAGTGTCGCGTGACCCATGTAACTTATGCATGTATGACAATCTAATTTGCGCATGTATGTAGCATATATATATAACTAAACAATTTAGTTTCGTTTGCGTGACTGTTACAGTGCTCAAACTGCTCATGACAATGCAGATGTTGGGTTGGTCTAGCCTACATTAGGCCTAGTTTTAACTTTCAGTTCTGAATCAAATATTGAATGTTTTTAGATCTAATTTCCTGAAATCGCCAGATTTAAGTAAGCGTTTGTTTAGATAAATAATTCAGGGATGGCTGCTCGTCTTTGCAACAAAAAATTTCTGAAGGACCTACCTTAAATTTCATTGCTCAGTAATGCCCTCCAAGCAAGAGGTACAACTTTATTCAGAGGAGAAAACCTCATAAAGAGGTCTATTAAAGCATTTGAATTGATTAAGTACAATATAGGGACATTTGAAAAAGAAATTGATGAGAGGGTTGCTTCGGACGCATTCAAATAGATCCAGATAACTAGAAACCACAGATTTGTTATCCTACCTCGTCAAAAGCTACTGGAAGCTATAATAGAAAATATGAAAAAAAAGACTGATCGCTGGTGTTCATGTTAAAGCAACAAGCAATGAGCAGGAAAACTTCCTTCAGATATTTAACTCGCCGAACTCATAATATTTTAAGCACCGGTTCCCAAGAACAGGTGCGAACACACGATCTGTTTTCTTAGAACTGATTCTTAAAAAATTTGAATCTCACCACTGAAGAGCACATGTCATATTTCCTGTAATAATCTTTTCTAAACTAACAAATCAGCTTATCTTTCCAAAAACTGTATTTCTATAAACTCTAAATTGTTCATTTAAAAAGTTTTATAGTGACATTTATTTTAAAATAAACCCAAAATGACATATTTGAAAGTTTAATTCACGCTATAAAAGTATGAACTAACAATTTTTTTTTAAACATACATTAATATATATAAACTGAAAATAACAGGAACCAAAATAGATAAAATCAGTTCACCTACACAGGCATGAGTAAGACCGTGTTTTTGTGCGGCCCTTGGAGATTATCTGGAATACTATCTTAATATTTAAAATTCCTTTGCTTTTTGCTTATTAACGAAAGCTCACGAGGCATTAGGAAGGGAATTACATCTTGGAAGATTGAGAGAGAAAACTAAACTAAAAACTTTAGTTTTTTTTTATATTCGATACTAATTTTTTGGAGATAGCGTTGTGATAATTGCTTCCTTATCATTATGAAATAATGGGATAGGAATACAAATTTTTATCATAACAATAATAAACATTTAAACAATTATCAACACGTTATATAGCATACAGTGTCTTTATACTATATATATATATATTATATATATATATATATATATATATATAATAAAGATTTCACATAAACACGTGAAACAACAATCAATGATCAAACCACAATAAGAATGAAACAATAAAGAATTTATATATATATTATATATATATTTATTATATATATATATTTTGACTCTGACGAAGACCACTTGTTACGGTTGAAAGATCTTAGTCTTGTTTTCCCATTTCTTATTGTGGTTTGATCATTGATTATATATATATATATATATATATATATATATATATATATATATAGGTTAAATATATATATTATATATAGGTATAATATATATAGACTACATTATATATGTATAGGTTAAATTTAAACGATTTAAGTGTTTAAATTTAAATGCTTTAAACGATTACTGTAAACTGTGTCTTAATACCATCTCTAAAGACTTTTAACATTTTTTTTAATTACCCTGAAGATGACTGGAAGCCAGTCGAAACATGTCGGTTCCACCCTAATTAATACTCTCCAAAGATTGGATGAAGGAAAGAAGAAGGTATTCGGAAACCTCGAAAAACTGGTGAAGAAAATGACATCAGTAAAATATGGTCAGTTATTCAACGAAATATATAGGCTAAATGTATACAAATACCGCAGAAAATACCATACGGCCGGTGGTCACTTGGAAATTATATGATGCAGTCCCCAGTTTACAAAAGGTGCCCATACCTGCTCTATACGATTAATATAAGAATACTTGTTCATCAAACTTTGTTTGGAATATCAATTGTTTTGTTCTGTGTCCTGAGGTATCTGGTATTTTTAGTTTTCAACAACAATCCTTTTCGCATTTTTATGCATGACCGCAAAAATGCTAATATCATTAAAAAAAAAAAGCTGAAAATTAAAAGCCATCATGATACGAAGGCAAAGAGAACCATTCTGTAAGTAAAGTAAACGACTGGTTTAATGAAAAACTTGAAGGTTTGATTAATTTTTGAGAAGTGTTTAAGTGTATGTCTTCAAAGGATTGATGTTCAATCAATCTCCTCCTGCTTACTGCTCAATGCAGTAGGGACCTATTACTCATATCGCACAGCAAAAGTTATTTTCTTACATTTTGTTTTGTTCTACTGCAATACGACTGTAATATCTTGTAGAATTTATTGGTTCTCAGTTAAGATAGAATTCTTTATATAGCCAAAATCAGTAAAATTTAATTCGAAGGCAAATCGATTTAATATTTTAAAGTTGCAATGTCTGTTTATTATTTCGTCTGTTACTTATCAAAATCCTCGTAGGTTTTAAGAGATAGCCGACCACAGCTATAAATATTCTGACACTGCATTAAGAGGACTATTCGGAAATGCATTTCCGTTAATTTATCATACGTTTGTATAGGGTTATGACATTTTGATCAGCATTTTTGATAATAATTCCCATGTATAGTAGTCTTACGGCCACCAATCATTCTCCCAGTATGCTATTAGTTAACAAAATCGGTATGTTTAATTACTCGTACAGAGGGGATTTATGTGGATGACTTTATGGATGTTGTCTAAATCTGAATATGTAAACAGTTACAAGAGACGAATTTATCAAAACATTCAGATTATAATATATTAAAAACAAATGGATTTAAGAAACATCTGAAAACACATGAGCAATTTGAGTCTGCTACTCTTATAAATTAACAATACTATAACCCCCCCCCCAACCTTGAGTAATACAATCTACTCATGTCCTATTACCTTCTGCACATCCCACTCAGTATTTACCAATTAAACGTAACATAGTGACGGTTTTAGCGTTAGTTCCACCTCTGGTATTGTCACAACACTTCCTTTGGTAGTGCAGTAACTAACCTGTTGCAATCCATAGTAATTCCCACTGACTGTTTTTAATGGCTGCCTCCACATCTAAGTTTTTAATCAGACTCCTGACTTAATCTCTAAAGTAACCTTAACAGCTTTAGAGGACGCACAAATTTGTCATCTTGGAGTCCGCACTACTCCTGACGTCAAATTCTACAGTTAATCATGTAGTTTTACAAAATAAACTATCTATATATTCAATCTTTATCCTTTCTCTCTCCCAGCTTGGCAACTACACTGACTGGTCAAGCGTTTTTACCAGTCCTTCAACCCAGTCGTTTCCGAAAGTCAAAATAAAAGTAGAAAGAGAGTTTTCTCAGTTCTTACAATACGTTTTTAACACGTTTGTCTTCTGGTGCTTCTCCTTTTTTTGGTTCAAATGTAGAAAATGAAACTCGTCTAGAAAGTGTCGGACCAAGCACAGAGTGAAGTGACTGCTAGCGAATAGTGGTTCACTTAGAGACGCACCACGTCAACTTGAATGACTAGTCCACTGTGACAGATGACTAGTTTACTTCTTGACCTCTTTTATTAATAGCAAAACTTTACGTCAACAACTAATTAACAAGTACTCCAATAAACAAGTAGTGCACAATTAAAACTCTTTTGAACTAATGAACGGTATTTCTTTTAATTAAGGAAGTTAAATAAGATTTATATCCATTTAATGCTTCAGAAATAATTTCAATTTAAACTTTCATTTTAAATTAATCTTAAAATAGAGAATTAAATAATAAAAGTTTTGAAACGTTAAACAAGTGTGTTGCTTGATGGAAAACCACAGCGTTTGCTTAAGAAAGCAAGATAATAACTGTATTTTCAACAACTAACACTGAGGAGTAAAAATTTAAACTGTGTAATATTATTTCAGCAAAATAAATTTTACAGGGAGCAAGTTCTGTTACTAGTGTTTTGTATAGTATAAATGTATAATGACATACAGAAAAAACACATCCACACACATATACTACCTCTTCCCTTCTTTCACACGTGAACTATACATACAGAAAGCCCAAACATAAAATACACGCACAAACACACATATACTCAAACTCAAATCAATGTGTTTTCTTTTCATTTTTAAATCTGATAAACATGGTAATCCTCCATTTACAAATATACGAGTATTAGGTTCACCTGTCTTGAAATCGTTTAAAGCCAGTAATCTATAATTATAAACACTGAATGAAGAATAACCTGTGTTAGCAGATGCTCCAGAGCAGTTCTCGTGAGGTGTTCTATTTGCTGAAGAATAACCTGTGTTAGCAGATGCTTCAGAGCAGTTCTCGTGAGGTGTTTTATTTGCTGAAGAATAACCTGTGTTAGCAGATGCTCCAGAGCAGTTCTCGTGAGGTGTTTTATTTGCTGAAGAAAGCATGCATTTGTTTGGGAATCTTACATATTCAAGTGGACTGTTCGAGAAGTGATATCCTCTTTGGTTGGAGGACACTTAGGGCACCCTCACCATTTCTCCATATCTGATTTAACAATTTCCTGACTGCCATCTCATAAACAGGGAAATACAAATTGTATACAGTTTTATCAGTATGAGGCACTTCACTTTCATATTTCCAATTGTTTACCAATATATCATTTCTTTTTACCAATTAACTTTTATATTTCCTATGATGTAGTAAGCTCTTGAAATGTGAGCACAGTATTTATGCCTTTCCTTTTCAGATTCAGTGATTAATACACAAGGTATATGAAGCTAATATTAAACAATGGTATTAGTTTACCTCTCCAGGATGCCGTAAATTGGTTTGTAGTGGGAGAGTATCCACAACTACGCCTTACCTAAAGAGCATGAGAGTAAATCAATGTTCTCGAATAACTAAGCCGAGGAGCAAGACACAATCAATTTGAATAAGCGATACACACCTGTATTCTCATCCTCATCCTCCTGCTTGTTTAAAGCAATCATACTGCTTTCAACGAAAACAGTTAAGTAACTGCATAAATTACAACTTATATATATATCAATGATCAAACCACAATATGAAAAAGGGAAAACAAAGTTTACAGTTTGGTTTGCTAACTTGGTCCCTCATTGCTGTTCCTACATGATTGATAATGACTTCGTACATAAAGAAAAGAACTCTACGATAAGCACTGAAAGGTTTCAGTCTTCTAGGAGAAGCAAAAATTAAATTTATTTGAAAATAATAATAAAGTAGTTTAAAAGCCCTCAGTCACAACCAGGGAAACAAATAAAAAAAGTATTAAATAAAATTAATTAATGCTGGAATTATGAAAGAAGAAAAGTGAGAGTCATTTTCCAGGGCTGAGAATGATTTCGACAAATACAAAAGAAGAGTTAAAAGAAATCTTTATTGTTATAAGAAGAAAGGGTCGACTTTGAGTGCAAACATAAAACCCCTGCTAAGGGTTTGTTTGCGCCTCTTCACCTTTGGCTTCTCCAGGCAACATTGCCTGCCATTAACTTCTATTATTATTCTCTCACAATTGCAATTTTGTTTCATTAATACATGTATATATAGTGCAAGAGAGGTTTAAACCGGAATGAAACAAAATAATATGTAACATTCTTTATCTTATTTTTTTTTTTACATTGAAATTATGAAAGAAAGTTAGCTGTTTTATCTATCACATCAGAAATAAAATCAATCATGTTGGTTAGACTTATAGAAAACCTATGAATAAAAGTTATTCACATGCAGCCAGGTTAGGTTGCAGTGGCCATTCCACTTTTGAACATGCATAGGCCAAAGATTGGCCCCACACAATGAACTACGAGTATATTGGAAGTTCTAAATTTTGCCTAACTCAAGTATATTTAAAGTTCATTAACGTGTACCTGAAATCGTACAGGCCCGGACCGAGACCTGTATAGGGATGACGTGCTCCAATGTTTTCACCTACTACGTGAATAAATCAGATCGTTTGATCAGATTGGGTATCGAACTCTAAATTTACCAATGGCGAGCACTTAAACCACAGGCTGGCCAGACCCTCCTTCATATGTCGCTCAAGCCTGCATTCAGCGGTGTTCAGCGCCTCCTTTAGAGATTTCTACCGACGGTTAAGACCACATTTCCGCCACTGCTACCAATCTCTTCGGAACAGTTTTACTGTTACTCGTTGTCTAATAAAACAGGAGTTCAACGATATCACGTTTCTCCAACGTCCATTACATTCCTGAACAAGTAAAAACCACTAGGACATTTGACCCGATTGATAATATGGTACAAACAGGTCAGTACAACTTTCTATTCGACTGCACCTCACTTGCAGTGCCTCTTAAATTTGATTTTTTAATTTAAGATATATTAGTTTAATTTAAATTAATTTTTTTTGACATTTCTTATAACAAAGACCACTTAGTTTATATTATATGTTTTAATAAAGTTTCGTCAAGTATACAGTTTGGTATGCATAAACTCGTATCATCTTATGTTATCTGAGCGAACGGCTCCTTATCCTAGTGCATCCGACCTGACAAACAACAGCGACTGCGGGCTTAACAGGAACGTGGTATGACTTAGTTAGAAAACTATTCTAAAAGTGAGTCTTAAACATAAGTTACGTACTTCATTTCATGACAGGCGGATGTTCTCCTCTTAAAGTACTAGTTTACCGGTGAGACCGGTAGCCACCGACCTTCTTACAGCCTTATAAGCCAGACGACTGAGGAATCAAGTCTCCATTGTTAACTCCACCAGTACCTCCTGTGTCGGCACTCCTTAGCACCACTGTTAAAATCCGACCTATGTTGACAAAGATACTCTCAACACTTGCAACAACGGATACTGCCACTGTCATAGATCCTATTACTGAAGGAATTGCAGTATTACTTTATTCAAAAAATTGTCGTTTTCAAGCTGGTGATCATATACAAAGGAAAAATATATCCACATTTAAGAAAATTTGTAAATATTTAAGCTGTTTCTTTATTTTTTCTATCAAATTTTATTTCATGTGTAACATAAGTTGAAAACCTTACAAAAGAGATTTCGTTTATGGATTTAATTCAAATCCTGGTTTTAATTTTATACAATTTGCAGTTGAATAATAATTTAGCTTTAATTACAAATAAAAAAAGACAAAATTATAGCAAAAACATTAATTTAATAGTTTATTTCTAAAATTCAACAGTTACTTTTGTTCAGGTTAGATTTATATCTAAAGATTTAAAATTTAAATAACTTCAAGAAATGTCCAAACAAAAGTAATTAAAAGACAAAGCTTGCAAATGAGATCCGTAATTTTCGTTTGTTTGCATGTTTGAAGCAAAGTCAACGTAAATGGCAGATAAATACTAAATTAGCCAGAGTTTCCAAGAATTGAGGTTAAAATTATTCAGTGAATCACATTCAGATGAAAACCAACAAACTTCAGGATCAAGTAAATTACCATGAAAACTAATTGCCTGCGACAATTAACAAATGTTTATTAAAACTTGACATTAACGAAAAAAAAAATGTTTGGAAGCTGTTAACACAACTCTGAAATTAATACAGCGCCCAAACATTTATCTTTAGATTTCAGCAACTATTTATGACGTGAATCATGAATTGAAAACACTGAAATCCATTAGAAAGGGGATTGAAGGGCAGCATATCCTGGAGAATGTCTCCAAAATATCATATCACCCATATGATGGGTGCATAGACATTGGGTGCATATCACCCAAATGTCTACATTAATGCAGGCGGATGAAAGATAACACACAATTAAAGAATACTGTAATATCTTCCCTCGCAAATTCCCTTCTTAGCTCGATCTGTTTTAAATCTTGTCCATCCACTGAAGTAAACTGAAAGTTTATAGTGCGATACTTTGGTAACTTATGGACGAGAAATAATCAACAAAAAGAGAAATGAATGCCGAGTAACCAACTGTAAACTTTAGTTTCTTGTGAAGGAGAGAAAACATCCGCAATTGCTACAAATATATCTTGTACTAACAACTAATGATATACTGTCGACTCCAGAAAGCACACGTATTGGTTCCTATGTAGTATCAGCGTCATATGTTTCAGTCGTAACACTTATTCCCTAAACAGTCCTTCACTATACTTCCATGAACGCATGAGAACGACTACAGCTGTCTAAGACTAAGCGATTGTTGTTATCATATTTCGGCCAGCGATTCTTCTATTCGAACTAGAATTGCACACATCCTTATCTCTTTTATTTCAAATAAGAACCCATGTTTTTTTTATAGTACATTTTAATAATGAAATTCATCAAGTAAAACTGGTTATTTCCTACTTCAATATATTTAAGTAAAAAATTTTCTTAATTGAACAATAATACAAATACTGAATTGACTTTAGAAGGAAAAAAAATATAGGGTTTTTACTTTCAGACTAAAAATCTGAAATATGATTCTAAAGAAATGATCATGAAGCAAGAACAAGAAAACGGAGGAAGTCATATTTCAGAACAAATGACTGAATAAAATATAATACAAAATATAACATCAGTTGTACAGCGGTGCAAATCACTGTGTATATTATAATAAACAATAACTTGCTGATGGATATTGTAGAAAATTATAAAAATACAGTTACCCGTCACTGTCAAGGGCAGGAAAGAAAGCATTAGAATGACTGGACTGGTTTAGAGAAGGGCAGGCCTGAGACAAATGAGGGAGGACCAGCGGTCTGGCCGCCATCAGTCCTTAGGGTTATCTCTTTTTACTGCCCTCGTTCCTTCAAAAAGAAATAGAAAGCCCTACTTACCACAACACATTGAGGAAGCTGAGTACGTCTATTTCTTTAATCCGCACACAAAATAATTGCCATTAAACTCATTCCACAATTATTATATATAAAAAACAAATCACCTTAATGAACTATTACAACATTATAAACAAAACCAAGATATTTAAAATAATAACGACATCTAGAAAAGTTACAATCAGCGCAGAACTATTGTTAATTAATCAAAACAAAAATCCACAAGGACTGAAGGTATAATTCCTTCAAGATTTTTGTACCTTCTTTTCACTCGCTATACTTCTCTCAAAACTACATTTTAAAGATAACCCCCACCCCCACCAAAACAAAATTCAAAAAGCTTCCTCAGGATAACGTCTGTAAGCTATTAGATATAAGAGGACAGTATAGACAATAGAGAAAACGATTTATAAATGTGATAAGGGATAAACCAGCAGGATGACTAACGTTTATCTAGAGAGCTGAATAAACACCTACTGAATTTACCACAAGTTTGATTAAACACATTCCTAGAGCAATCAGGACAACGTAAACTGACATTCTACTCGACTGCAACCAACAGAGACTCAGGTGATCGCTTGCCCCACAATAACTAGCTCATAGATGATGTGATTGAGAGCCTAGACTAAGATCAGCTTATAGTTCCACAGACTGTTAAAGGAACAACATACTTAGCAAAAGGGTTTTGATTAAAATTATAACTATAATTCTTCATTAACTCTTGGTTACTTACGGAATATTATAAAAATATCAAAATTTGAATAATTAAAGATGTATGTATGATGAAGGGGTCGATAATCTTTCATGAGTAAACTCTTGAGCGACCTTGACTGCAGCAGCTGTCTGAAATGAAAATTAAGTAGGGGAGGGTTGATTAAAAGCTCAGGAGACCAATAAGGAAGAAATGATTATTTTGAAGTGTTTGCAGTAGGGGACTTAATTGCGCTGAGTTAGGGAGAGGAAAATGAAGCATGCGGGTTTAGTAGTGACGGCCTCGGGGCACCTGCCGAGGAGACCCAGACTGCACGACTCCATCAAGCGGAAGTAAAATCCAGAGGCCATCTCATAGCAACTCATCACAAACATTATTTACTTATGTAAGAAATGACTCCATGTTCATTATCTAAAAAGGTTTTAAACAATAATTGATATAAATTTATACTTTTAAAGGATAATTCATCAAAAAAATCCTCTTGTGGTAGTATCATATCAATTTACTATAACTTACCACATGGTGGACTATTGATGAGGCTTACTTATTGATGTATTTAGAGTAGGTATCTTTAACGAGTACCTGACATCGTACAGGCTCGGGACCGATGGTTTAACGTCCTCTCCCACCTCCCACATGAATAAATCGTGAGCCTGTTGGGTATCGAACCCCGGACCCACCAGTTCAGAGGCGAGTAAGTTAACCACTGAGCTATCTGTCCTCTAACGGCACAACTTATGGTAACCCAATCTTTCCATAACTTCTGTTGTTTCCATTTTGGTATCACTGAGGAACACCATGTACTACGAAAACGAAGAAAACACCCTACTATCCAACCTAATCATAACAAGGTTTTTAACTATATTGTGTTTCTAATTGCGTGTGCACCCACTTTCAGCGGGCATTTACCAGTTTGCTACTTTATTTTAACATTTTTCGGGATTTCTAGATAGGTTGGCGACATGGCCATCTGAAAGGATTGAAAGACAAAGTTGGGAATGCATGGAAAACTCCGTTCAACACCAATCCGTTTGACAAAGAGTCGTTTTCAGAAAACTTTTACTCTGACTAAAATACGAGTTTGGACCATCGATTCTGATAATGAGAACTTACATAAAACGAATTCCCTTCGAAAAGTGAAACAAACCAAAATGTATTTGTTTAATGTATTTTATTCAACCAAAAAAGGTCAATTATCAAACAATAATATAATAGGTCATAATTAGGCAACGGATTGGGTTGAGTGTAATGATTAAATCGCCTCACGTAAATAGCTCACATAAAACTGTACTGAAAGTTAGTATAATTTGAAAAGCTTTCAAAATGACATTCCAATGCTGCTTTGATTAAAAGAGAGTTTTCTTTTTATCAAAAACTCCATTATTATTGGGAACCTAAACTAATAATAAATAGAAAAAACCATTACTCTTATTAGAAATACCCGATTAATATTTCAAAAGAAGGTAGCGGATAGCAAAGGAAAGTTACTTTTGAATTAACAGAAATCCGAAAAACATCTTTTTCTTTAAAAAAAAACTCTAAAAGATAAAGAAATGCATCGAATGGTCAGAGTGCGGGCGTTGATCACTTTTCCTAAGCATAGTTGGCATAACTATCCTTTTCTGATTGAAAACAAACTTGACTGTTTAAACTGAAGTGGAAACGTAATTGAATCAGTTTGATTAAATGCTCCCTAAAGGGTTTTTTAAACTTTTTATTAAAAGAGCAGTGACCCTTATGAATCAGAAAACTTCATATAACTTTGTTCAATTAAATATTTTTTGATTTTTCAATTTTTCAAAATTTTGATAGCTATTATTTAAATCTATGTATATCATGAAGATTCTTACACCTCTCTCATATTTGTTTTTAGAGTTCTTTTTTAGCTGTTAATACAATAAGTTAAATAAATGGATAATTTTTTTAATGATTTCTTTGTTATTAGGATAGCTAAAATTGAATCATAATAATCCTAACACTGTGAAAATAATTACAAGTTAACATTCGTAAAATTTGCAGTGGTCTACACCCAAATCAAATGTACACTAAAATTTGATATAAGTGAACATATTATGCAGCCTCACTGACGGAAAATTTCATGCCTTGATTTTATTTTAATTAGGCTATACCTACGTGTATTCACAAGACATACACGTAATGCTTGACTAAAATTTCTAAAGAGCCTGCAAGAGCGGGTAACGTTAGTAATCTTTGCCATAAAAAACCATAAGGCACTTTTACCATGTCTCAATATTACTAAATATAAAAAGTTTATTTACCCAGCTAATAAAATTGTAGAATGTTAACAATTGTTATACACGAATCTCTGCTTGACGACACAAGGAGTAAGAAATGGGGCCAAGTTAGCCCCAGTGGCAACGTACTCGCCCCTGGACTGGTAGGTCCGAGGTTCAATACCCACACTGCTCCTTGATTTATTCACGGCGAAGGTGGATAAATCTGAGCATGTCGTCCCTCGGAGAGAACATGAAACCGTCGGTCCTGAGCATGTAAGATGCCAGGTATTCCTTAATTAGTAAAAATTTGATCACTCATCCAGGTTATCATAATCTTATTGTCAGTTACTACTGTTTTAAACTTTTTACAGACTACGCAAGAGATATCCGGTTTTATGCAGATTCATTAAACCATATATATGTGGTGCTACTCCATTGTATGACTTCATATTGAAGTTTGACAAAGATCAATACACTCTACAGTCTTCAGTTCATCAAAAATCATATCCACTTTATTGTGTCAAAAGATGATCGATCTCTTCTTACAATTGAATACGAGTCAGTATCTTCTTGTAAACCTTCTTATAATAAGTCCCTATTCTGTTGCAATTTTTTTCTTTTATTTTTATCATTCCACATTTAAAAATAATCTATTTTTTTTCAATGAGTATATTTGATTGACGTATAATTTTTGTTTCCTCTGTCTTCCAGGTCTATGACAAAGGTTTTAAACAAAAACCAAAATGTTAGCATTTCCAACGTGATTTTCCCTGGAAAACTGACCAAGCCCAGTTCATTTTAGTTCTTCCTATCAGATAGAATAAGTTATCCTATCATATTATGTAGTTATAAGTTAAAAGAAAATACACAGACTTACAGGCGTTAATTTTTGGTTTTAAACATCTCCATGAGAGCAAAGGAAATGAGACCAATTATTCAAACGGTTGGAATCGGTCACTTTGGATTTGAGTTCCAAATCCAACAATGTCTGCTTCGTGCCTTTGGCCTCTCTCCCTAATCCTCTTGCAAATAGTTAAAACGGAAATAAGAGACTGGAAGTGTATTTTTTTACATTTGTGTGTTATTTCACTAAGTTTGAACTATTTCTGTCTGTTCTGATAATTTCCATGAGTGCTTATAAGTATATATATATATAACCATTTAAAAAGAAGATAGCACACACATAGACACAGGAATAACTCACTTCCATATTTAGACCATCGTCGTTATCAGGAGGCGAAGAGTCCCGCAGGAAGGCAGAGCGGCGACTCAATATATATATATATATATAATATATATATATATATAAAATAATAACACAGAAAGAAAAGCGTAGAAAAAACCGACACAATTCATCTCAATATTTCGACGAATCGCCATTAGGAGAGAAGCTGTGATTTGCTTGAAAAAAATAAACATACTGGGTATGCACAATATCCACGATTCGTCAAAATATATATAGATGAATTATCCCAGATATTTCAATACGTTTCTTTCTATGTAATTTAATGTGATGTCCTCGCGTAACATTTCGTTTTTGTTAATATATATATAAAGACATTCGCTCTATTTCTGTTTGTTGTAGATTCTTAAATGACTTTATTAATCATGATGAAATTTCACAAGTTAATGCAGATTGTCCGCGGGAAGGTTTCAAGAAGGTCACAATAAATCAACGCCACACTGAATACATAATAATTTTTTTCCTTTACCTATTCTTGGTTTAAATTTTGGTAAAACCCGCCAGGCATTAATGTTTTTGATAAAATTAGTTTTGAAATGATTTCATTTAAACAACGCAAATTTTTTCTTTATTTTTTACAACTTTAGGAGCTTATTTTATGAAGTTTGGATCATACCCTTCTCCACTCAAAAAATTATCGGAAAAATATTTTCAATCTGTTAAGAAATAAGGTATTTCAAATTAAACTTTGAAGACAAAAAGCGTTATGATATCAAGTAAAATAGCTTGGGAAACTCTTTTTGGCGCAGCTGACTAACTGCAGATAGGACTGCCGTGAGACAGCTAATGCACTTCAATTAAAGAGGAGTACCAAGAATCCATCATTATACTTTAGTGTTTGAGGTGTTATTGGTATCTGTTGTAAGTTATAAAGTCAATCTAAAGCAAAGCCGGGCACAATATTTAGTTTATAATATGAGTATGAAGTTTGCTAGGAGACCCTTGCATGGAGAGTGGTTCAGGGGCAGTAACGAAATAATCCAATGAAGAGCTAAATTTGGAGACTGGCAGGAGTTGAGGAGGAGGCCGCCCTTTGTCCTGGAAGCCATTGTGACTCCTCCCTTCAGAGCCTTTCAGCGATACACCAGGCTTAGCATCACTGTGGCCAATCGACCACTTCCTCGCACAATCACCCACAAAGGCTATCAAAGCCTACGTCCTCTACTAATACAGGAAACCCCTACAAGTATCCACTGATATTCTCTAGGCTGAATAGAACCTTCTCTTGTACTTTAACCAGGCTATGTCAAATTTTAATATGTATACATTCAATAATATAACAAAGAGAAAACAGAAAAAACACTGCAGGAAATGACTTCGATCACTGAGTAAATCTTCTTCATCGGGAGAGAGGAACGTGATCCACATGAGAAACAAATACGCAACTGATCATGCAGCAATAGCAACGTTCACAATTCCATATCTTTATTAATATTTATTTATAGCTCTTCTAATTCAAAATTCCATGCTTCTACATACGAAACACATATCAAACCAAATAAGAAAGGTTTCAATTGAACTTGGTAAACACACCAAAAAATTATGTTTATTAGTACTGTGTTAGACCAACCTACCTCCGTATTGGACAATAGATATATTATTATAAAAAAAATTATTAGGACACTAGATATATTATTATAAAAAAAAATTATCAGGACACTAGATATTAGTATATTAGACACTAGATATATTATTAAAAAAAAAATTATCAGGACAATAGATATTAGTATATTAGACACTAGATATATTATTATAAAAAAAAATTATCAGGACACTAGATATATTATTAAGAAAAAAATTATCAGGACTTGGTCAGTTCTTTTAAAAAGTCAGTTCTTTTAAACTTTTAAAAAGGGTTTTTAATAAAAACCGAAACGTTAGCAATGAGAGTTTAATTTGAATTTGAAGAACAGACCAAGTCCTCATAAAATGTTATTTTGTTTCTACTTCACGGTCGATACTTTCATCAATATGTATTATTATTACAATTATTTATATGCAGAAGAATCACAATAAACACGTGACGCAATCAATGAAATATAAAATTACAAGGAAAAAGGAAAAAAACGGAAATAATGCTCTGAGGCCTTTCACTTTATGTCATCAAAAAGCGAAAAAAGTAAAACATAAAATTTATGCAGACGGAAGGAAACCAAACAGCTGGAAAATTCAAGGTACAATATAGATCGATAAGAAAACAAATTACCCAATAAAATTAAACAGTGTAAGAAAACAGTAAAAAAAATATATAGATAATAATAAACAAATAATTGGAGAATATATACATAACTTCTAAATTTATTTTAATATTTTAATATTATTAAAAAAAAATTTTATTTTAAAAATATTTAACTATACACATACATAGATGTGGTTTTGTCCAAAATAATCTTTTCATTGTAAACTTTCTCCATGATCCTAATTACCAAATGACCGTATTTATAATCAAGACACCACACGGAAAGAGTCAAAACATTAGATAGCTTAAAACATGCAATGCCATATCTCTCAATTGAAGTTCTCGAATATATAAAAGTAACTCCATTAGTTGTATATTGAAGGGGAAAAAGCCTGGTGGAGAGCACCCAGTGCTGTCCGTACGGCTACCCCAGTCTTGTATACCTTGGACATAAGGTCCTTAATAAAGACATATTCATTCATTCATTCATAGTTGTATAATCCGTTATTGTGTGGTATTTACTCATAATGGAGGTAAAACGATAGTTTAAAGTCTTCAGACAAAAGAAGTTTTTTTTTTTTAATTAAACTACTCGTTTCAAATAAAACGTGTTCATCATCAGGTAAGCTTCCAATAAGAGCAGTGGACGACAGTTAACCACAGAAATGGGACTGTTGGAAGTTTACCTGATGATGAACACGAAGTGTTTGAAACGCTTAGTTTAAATAAAAAACTTCGTTTTTGTGGAGACTTCGAACCATCTTTTTACCCTCTGTATGATACAAAAGTAAATTAATAAGCTAGCTAACTAATTAATTTTGTTTTGTTTACAATTTTTCTAGATTAGAAGGTGGATTTATTCTACAAATTTCTTCATTAACACTAGTAGTAAACCTTTTCTTAGTCTGAATCCTTATTGATTTTACACACTCCGTAAATATTGTTTTCAATATTTTTATTGATAAAAACATATAAACATTAATAACTGTCAACACAACATTAGCTTGAACCGTCTCTCTAACCAATGATTTCTGAATTAATATAACTGGTGAATTCTGGATATGAAGGTATAAAAAAAAAGAATGCTTGTACTCGTATGAATTAGTCAAATGACAATCTTTGGAAGTTGTTTTCCATAAACAGGTAAACATAAAAGTTTGTGATACTTATTTTTAGTTGGGATTAATGAGAGTCCACTAAATGCTTCAAAGCATTCTTCACTTTGCTGATTAGGAAGTAATTATTTTGGGTTTAGAAATGAGTCAAGTCCAATCTGACTTCTATAATTTCAAAGCGTAGACAGTTCTTCATAAAAACTTCACTTCTCCCCGGTGTTGATTTCCTTTACAAAGAGCTTAGTGTTTGGTAAAATAATTTCGTTTGCGAGGGTGAGGATGTTGCATTAATAAAGCCAAAGGCAAGTCTGCAGCATGAAATACAACAAAGCCCACTCAGAATTAAGGCTTCTTATCTGGACTTACAAAACCTTTCAACACAGGAGAATTATTTATACAACATTTCATGGCATGTAGCACTAGAATTTGTCATTCTTGTTTCAAATGTGTAAATATAAATTTGCAGATACTGGCTAAAATTGCCTATTTCAATTCACAGTATCCTGAAATTAACACATATAAGAGTTGGACAGAAACCTATCATAAATAATACCAAATACGTTATTCACATATAAATATTCAAATAGAAAAATTCGATTCAAGGAGATAATTACTGGTCAGGTTTCCTACATATGCCTTACAGTATAAGGACTACCACAGAAATCTTGAGATTTCGGTCATCTCCCTCCGAAGAGCAATGCCCGTTTCCCCGGGACCAGGGCTTTCTACTGATAGTTAATCTGATGCCATCAGGGCCTCATTATGGGGAGTCTTTAGTACCATAGTGAACGACTCATAAAGAAATTTCGAATCTCTCGTTGGCTAAACGCCATCTGATCCGTGTCAATAACTGTTAGAGAGCCTTTAAGATCTCTCTATTCATAATATAAAAGGGCTCGAGAGAGGGGTGGTATCTAATCTTCCTCACTGATCCCGATTAAAGCTAGAGCCTAGTACCAGGCATTCAACTGAGTTCATGACCTGTGCCCACTGGTAGGAGTTTGGGGTCTTTAGCTCCCCCATATGCTAAGCAGTCATCCTCCCAAGAAGTTATTGCTTCTTACAAAACCACTACAACGGCTACCCAACTTGGATGAGAACCAACAGCCACTAGGAGTCCATCCTCAGTTGGCGGGATGGAGAGAAAAACCCTCCATGGGCCCCCGCCGGCCGTAGTATTGACTTACTTTAAGAGTTTCGGATCAAATTCCGGACCAATGGTCCTACTGAACCTGTTCAGCTACAGGTAAGGTCAGTGGCCTTTGCAGCCCTGGCTCAATGAACCTGTGGATATAAAGCCAATGCAGCCTGTGGTAAGACAGCATGGCCCCACTAGGGGCGTGATTCAAAGAGATAATTAAAAACTGGCAGTTAAAACAAAACATACTATACAAGAACATTCTACAGTCGATTTTGTAGGCACCTTCACAACAAGAACCGGAAGCCATTAAGTGAAAGTAAAAAAAATATGGTAAAAAATTGTTAGGCAATCCAAACAAGAAAAAATAAATTGATATTGTGAACTTTTGAAGAGTCCCAGATTAAGTTCCTTGAAACTCACTCGGCATCCGTAGTAAAGCTAAAGAACTAGTATTTTTCTATAGTTTTTATTCTTACTAATTATTGTTTGCTGAATTTGTTGGTAAGTGGTTACATGACGTTCTACAGGAGGGAGTGAATGTTTAAGGCGTGTATAAGTAACTTCAAAGGGTTTTACCATATACAAATGGCACTAATAAAAAGATTTCACATAAACATAAAGATCTTAGTCTTGCTTTCCCATTTCTTATTGTGGTTTGATCATTAAATGGCACTAAATAACAAAAACTAAAAATGATAATTCTATATAATAAATTATTCTACTTCTTCTACCTGCCATTGAAGGTAGATGAAAACGTAGAGGGCTGAGGTGTACCTTCCTTGGAGGACCTATGGTGGTAACCGGAAGAACCGATCCAGATCCAAGAACGGTTGGACTGTATATCATCATTAATTTAGTTTGCACCTTTCGTACAACATTTGGATACTGCCTCTCGGTCTTTCACAAGTTTGAGAAAACCCTCGGAGGTCTTCAATCAATCATCTCCTTTGTATGGGAATCTAGTAGTTCCTTAAGTGAAGTAGTTCTTAAGGATTCGTCCAGGTCAAGATTGAGCTTTTGACTTAGTCCAACAAGATTGGTAAGGAAGTTCTTCCTTGAGTTCGCTGATGACCTGACAGTAATGAGGCTACTTCTACACGGTCTGTAGTTCATGATAATGCAAGACTACCTGAAGTCGCGCAAGGACATCCCGAGCGTTCTCACCCACTGCCTTTAAGGCCACCTTACAAGTCCGTCTGGAGTAATACTTCTTGAAGTTGGGATGACGCCTTGGCAAAAAGTGTAGTTGTATTCAGCAACAGATATACAATTTGAACATCCGTATGAAAATCATCAAAGCGAGGGACATCGCAGGACCCATGTCCAAGCAACGCAATGGAAAATTTGGATGGAGTGTTATGAGAGAACACAAATAAATTATAAACCAAACGAAATTCTTAAAACTTAGTAGAACTAGTCGTCGAAAATAAGTTATATTAGTTAACGCACAAAGCGCCAGTCTTAAATGACCAGGATTATGAAGTAGGGCTTAAGAGTAAATTCATGTGAAATATATTTTACTATAACAGAATAATACAAAGGCAGTTGTAGAAAAAAAAGAGGCAATTCTAATAGAAACAATAGATCACGACGAAGGAAACAGATCTGCGGCTTAGTTCTTTAAAAAATGTAAAATATAATGAAGAAGTGGGATTCCGGGGGTTCATTAAATAAAGCCTTCCAGCTAGCCGCGAATAATTTATGTAGCGACATCTTGTTATCTCTGAGTAGTTTCCCGAACCACAAAACTCTTCCCGCTAACTTGTTTTGTTTTCAGCCAGAAATTTACGGCACTGCAGGCAATTTTTTTTTAAATCACAGTGAAATTAGAATCCCTATAAAAAATAGTTTAGCATAGAGGGTAACATTGCATTAAAACATTACTCCTACATTTAAGCCTTACTATACTATGATGTAATATCACTATAAAGACACATATCTTTGCAGAGTAAGTAGCTTTTCGATTCATAAATTAAATAATTTGACTATGTCTTTAAAACACAGAAACAATTTTGTTTAAATTTTAAATTATTTCACAATTACCTTCTTTTCTAAATTAGCAATTAATTTCATTATACTATAAAGTTCATCTACCTCCAAGTGTCTGTTAAAGCAATATGTTTTTATTTACCACATGTACACATTGGAAGCGTCATAGCTGAATTAAATAACATGATATCATGTTGAGTTTAATGACAATTATATAACACCAGTGCTACTCCAGTAGAGTGCAGAGTGCACCTAAAGTGCTTTCTCAACCCAACTGGTCATTCAAATTGAACAGCAATATACACAATATGAAATGGGTTTTTGATCATAATATGGAGAAAATGAGTTTTTCAGTTGGACTTTTGACTCTGACGAAGACCGCTTGCTATGGTTCAAAGATCTTAGCCTTTTTTTCCTTTAGCCATTTCATATTGTGGTTTGATCATTGATTATTTCACGTGTTCATTGTGAAATCTTGTTATTAATATACAACAAATATACAATTCTTATTTACCCAAATAAGAGTAAATACATTTACACTTAAAAGAATACAACTTGACTGAGTAGTGCTACATCGTACTGAAGAAGATTACAGATGTACTGCAGTAGCACCGTATCATTATTTAACTAAATAAGAGTAAATACATTTACACTTAAAAGAAGTAGTCCTACATCATACTGAAGAAGATTACAGATGCACTATAGTAGCCCATATCATTATTTAACTAAATAAGAGTAAATACATTTACACTTAAAATAATACAACTTGACTGAGTGGTACTCCATCATACTGAAGAAGATTACAGATGTACTATAGTAGCACCGTATCATATGACTGTCACATACAATTTGATGTGATTTGCGTTTCAATGATGTGAGCAAAGTTTTAGACAATCAAAACGAAAAATAATATTATACATCCAAACAAAATAATAAAAACGAATGACTAAAAAAAAAAAATAAAGAAAAGAAATGAAAATGAACAAACATAAAAGAACTCAACAAAAAATATTCAACTCTGAAGAGGAAATTTCTCAGTGAAAACATCGTTTTTCACAACAAACCTAGATTTATATTCGCAATATTCAGTTATCAGGATTTGCATGGAATTATATTATGGAACACCGAAAATCCAACAAATAATGAAATAATTTAAAAGTTTTACCCAACGATACATGAATATAAACTTAAAACTATGAAACTGATGATCAAAAAATGAGAGTCATTATTGCTAGTAGTGTCTATTTAATTCAAAACATTACTTTTTCTTTAAACTCAATCAACTACTTTAGAAACCAAAACTTTATTTAAAAAAAAAAAATACTGTTTTTCTTTGTTGAGACAAAATTTATTAGAAAAGTGGTTCAAAAGTTAGTTCAATTAAGAAAAGTGACAGTGGAAATAAGGTCAGCAAGTTAGTTCTTTAGTATAATCTCGATTAGTTATTCCACTCCAGTATCGATACTTGGCAAACTCTAATCAGGCCAACATCACCTTGCAATTTTTCATCCCTCACTTTAAAGACAAAATACTTTTCCCCCGATGTTTCTAACACAAATATTTAACCGAAAAGTTGACACTGTTTTTTTGTATAAATATTTGTGCTTATAACTTTTCAATAAAGAAATGATATTGGAATTAAATCATGCTTTTGTAGTTAACTACAATACTACATTAGTTTGAATATACTTGAACTGTGTGATTTTGTTACTGAGTAATGTACGTGTAACGCTCGTGATGATAGGCTGAAGTATGCATCTGTCATACGGAACAGGGTCGAACTTATAACTTGCATTTATCTTGGATATGAAATTTGGAGTAATGGAAGCATTTCGTTAGGGTTAAAATTTCTATAATCAGTTTTCAACGGAAATACAAGTGTTGGCATGCCCTGAAAAAAATAGTATAACCTTTCTAAATTGGTGTATACGAGTGAGTGAGTGAGTGAGTGGTGTGTGTGTGTGTGTGTGTGTGTGCGTGTGTGTATGCATATGTGTCTGTGAGGAGACCTCAAAAGCCAATACAATCACCTCCTTTCATATTTAAGTCCATTATAACTCCGAGAAAGAGCAGCGAGCTCCATTACAATACTACACTTTTGTGGGGAAGGAAAATGAAATCAGGTGTTTTCTAACTTAGCAGATATGTTCTATCAAAATTTTGATTGATACCACCGTGACTATAGCTTTATAGTTGACATTTACTACACATATAGTAGGACCCACTCAGAAATTGTCTTTCAGGGACACAAGTTAGAAAAGTGTTCTAGAATATTGATAAGAAATTTCAAAAAGCTCTGCTTAAGTTAATATTAAGCAGTTAAAATAAAGTAAATATTTTAGCTCCAGTGTTAAGTTAACCTAAGATATGTGGTTAAGACGACTTTTATTTCAGGTGTTTACTGCGAAATTACTATATATTAAATATATAAATGCCAACGTTTCGTCTTTATTTTAAGACATCCTCAGGGCTATAAAATTACAAAAAAACAATAAACAATGGACATTTGTCATTTCTATTTTAGAAACATCATAACAAATTGAAAAAACTTACTCAAGGCTAGCTTCTGTTACATTACAACATAACCGTTAACTGCCAATAACCAATAACTGCGTTATTGAAACACTGTTTTTTTAATACAATCATATATATATATATATATATATTATAATATTATATATATAATATATATATATATATATATATTATAATATATATATATATATTATATTATACATATCATATACATATTATATTATACATACATATATTATAATATGTATCCACTATAATATATATCTATAATACATTATTATTTTAATAAACCCATAAAAATAGTTATAATTATAGATCGATTTGTATATCGGTAAGATATTTTAATTTTTATAATCATCTAGAGCTTACTATTTATTCAGAGGTAAAAATGAACTATACAACACTGTACAGATTTCAGTATTGTTAAAGAACACTAGGATACATTGGAAATAATAAACACTCGGAGAATGCTCATTAAATTTCGGCATAGAGCTGTAGTTTGTGGAAAGGAATTCATAGCACTGATAAACTGGACATTCCAAGGATTACTTGCAGGAATGCCATACTAGAAGGTAGAATGCTTTTCATTAGGCCTGCAGGGCTCTGGTCGTTGACTCCGGGATGGCAGGGATTCATCGGGACCGCTTCATCAGTCCCGGCATGAGCTGCGCAGCATTCCTACCTCATCCTCAACACTTACTTAAATCCTCCATTCTCTTCACATCCCTCTCTCCCATTATTAACCCTAAGCATTTAATTTAAAAATGAACACACATTTTAATAGTGAACACAAATCTCACTATATCATAAGCTTAACTTTATTACTACATAATTAAAGTTTTATATTTAGTTTACCAGTTTTTCATATATTAGATTTCTTTGTCGACATGTATTTATTTTTTCTTGTAATTTAGTTCTCTTTCTGTTGCTCAGGCACAAAAACTATTACAGAAATTTTCTAAGAAAGATATCCAAGGTAATAGTATAGAGCAGTGCATCTCAAACAGTACCCGGTATGGTACGGGTTCCGGTATGGTATGGTATCCAGGTGCGCCGCAAGATGACGGAAGAATAAATTTATATTAGGGATTTATATTTTAAAAATTTGAATCATTTTCATGTATTTTAGAAACACCAACAGTTTTCAAGTCTGAGTCAAGTCTCTGCTACCTGAAATAAATTTCTTTATTTTTTAAGCAGATATAAATAATACTTTCTCTTTCCTTTCCTTGGGGATTTAAATAATTTGTTACTGATCTCTCTATCATGAAAAACTTGTCCCCATCATTTTCCTATTTTCAAATTTCAGGACTAAATTTCTATATTATAATAAGTGATACACCACAAAGATTTGGTGATTTGATTGGAACACCCTGATGGAAAAAAAATTGAGAAACACTGTTATAGTGCAATTAATAAGAATAACAAAAACAACAAACAGAATTATTTCAAAGTTAATAATGAATTAGACAAAGGAAAAGATGACTTACGGATGGGACATACAACTTCAGTAATTTAATCAGAAATTATCCAACCCTATAAAGGAGTATAGTAATTTTTTAAAACAAAAAATTGAATGTGATTTATAATTAAACTGATGTTTAATTCATAAGTCATTATATATAATATATATATATATATAAACATAATATATAAATATATATTTTTATATAATATTTTTTTTATAAGTGTTTAACATTCATATTTTTTTTTTTATGGATATATATATATATATATATTATATATGTAATTGTAGGTTTTTTTTTTCAGGGCTAGGTCATATAAAAGAAAATAAACATCTTCCTAGGCCAACGTTTCGATGTATTTGTACATCATCCTCAGGGCTAATATTAGAGTAAGACTATAATACTTTTAACAAAACAATCTACAACCTACATAGGGAACTAAATTATTGACAATAACACATAAAACCTACATAAACAAAAACAAACCTACCTAATACAATAGAATAGAAGAGGTCAAGGACAATTGTTTGAGTATATATATAAAAGATTTCACATAAACATGTGAGTTGGGTTTTTGACTCTGACGAAGACCGCTTGTTACGGTTGAAAGATCTTAGTCTTGTTTTCCCATTTCATATTGTGGTCTGATCATATATATATATATATATATATATATATAACACATAGGAAAGAACAGAGAATAGAACAGAACTCACTTTGATATTTCGACATCCGTCGTCATGAGGAAGAAGTGCGAAGTACTGGCGTTGAGAGGCAAACTCCAACTCTTTCGTACTTCTTTTTGAGGACGACGAATGTCCAAATATCGAAGTGAGTTCTGTAGTGACTGTCTCTGTTCTTTCCTATGTGTTAAAGTTTTTATTCCCACCCTGACCTTCCATTTTATTCGAAGTGTATATATATATACATATTTAAATACATTTAAATGTGCAGAATTGATGAACATCTGCTTCATGGAATAGGGGATAGGTGATTAAGAAGGTTACCTTGCCTAACGGTTTTAAATATACGGATTAGTTCACACCCTTGAAAACAACCCCATTCTCATGTATATAATTTAAATACTTACATAAGGTATTGTCGAAGGACCTAAACAACACCAAAACGCTCCTGCAAAGTGCTCTAGATAACTCTTCTTCAATTAAAATAGTACAATATTGTCCATATAATCGAAAAAATTATAAAATAATTGAGATAAATATATAGCATTCCAATAATTAATTGTGTGTTTACGTACCAAATATGTTGACTGCTTAATGTTTAACTGGTTAAAATTACCTGAAAAAAAACATTAAATTAACTCCAACGTTGTTTTTGGTCTGATGAACAAAAATGGAATGAATACATACAAAAAAAAGATTTTACACACAACTATACATAAATGATCCTGAATCCTAGGGTAACTTTTTTCAAGCATTTCTCTAATTTCATTTCATCTGTCCGTGCAAAATTTTTAATTAACAAACAGACTCTTCAGTATCAAACTCTTTTGAAATTATTAAAAATGAATATTTTTAAACTGAAAATATTTACATTCGGTAAATATTATATTAATTTGATATTTCAAATTAAAGTGTATTTTATAAAAATATTCATGACTAACATCTTCCAGAGTTCAGAATCAATAAATAATATTTTTAAGCGCTTAAAAGTATAAATGATTTTAAAATTACACTATTTATAATGTACAAGTACACCATTAGAATAAACTATAAATACAAAGGAAGCAAAAGTAATATTTTGCGGAGGTTGGCTTTAGGAGGGTTTGGGAGCGAATGACGCATGTGTTATTATTGCAGTGGTGAAGCCTGTGGCCGAGATCACGCTAGTCGATGCCTTAATCCCATTCAGCAGCATCAATCTAACACACGATGCCGACCATCCCTTCACACTGTATTCAATGTAACATAACCGCTTATTTATAACTTAAAAAGTGATTTACAACAATGTAAAGGTACTTTGTCAATGATAAAAGGTAAAAATGATAATAATTAGATCAATATCAAATAATCTAGTGATTATACATTTCGACGTAAACAAGAAACAAATGTAAGCCAAGAAATCAGGACATAACCACCATAGATAATCAAACGGCCACAGACAAATCGAGTGCACCAAGTGTCGTTGATAACCCTTGAAATGTGGTTTTATATAGGTGTCGAATCACGAATGAGCAACTTGAAGAAAACACTGTTCTCAAACCCCGCAGGGGATTTTCATAAGCACAGTATAAAGAATGCTCAGTCTGAAGTCTAAAGGATTATAATTGTACATGCATATTATTGGTGCCACAGAGGTGAGTAAATAAGATACTATTAATAACGTCGTACCTCGTCTATTGCTGGTGAAGTCGCCCGACCGGTTCACAATGGCTGGCATCATCAATAGGACTAACCTTACTTTCCAAAATCACTAATATAAATACAGCATAAACTGAATTAAAATAGGTATTTATATCTGTGATTTTCGAACGTAAGGTTAGTCCTATTGATGATGCAGCCATTGCGAAACTGGTCGGGTGACTCGACCAGCGATAGACGAGGTATGACGGTTAATAATAATAGATTATAATTGTATCAATGGATATATTGATACTTCTGTATGATGATATTACTAGCTAGTCAATATTGAGGAATTTTCATCTATTAATAAATTGTTTGACTCCATAAATATAAAATTAATAAAGAATTTACGAAGAGTTCTTTGTGATTTACTATATTTACTGAGATATCAACACTCTTGTCCCTCACTATTATTCTAAGCACCAAGGAGGAAGATCCATTTTAAACACTGCTGGTTTATTGATGACCTATACTTCTGACTTTTTTTGGTCTAGAACATTAAGAGAAGATACAGCGTCCGTTAATACATCTCACATGATATGGGCAGCCCAAGTAACAATTCTTACCTTCACTGATATTGAAGAATAGTCTTAAAAAGGAGAGAGTGAATTTTATAGAATATTGCAAATTAACAATTATTTTATCATTTCAAACCGGCTCTATATCAATGTTGAATTTGGTGAAATACTCAAATTTTAAGGGTGACATTAAATTCCCGCAATCATGGAAGAAAAACTCAAAATTGTTATGGTTAAATTAATGTTTCTGTTAGGAAATGTTAACAGTTTTTACATAGGAAGTAATTTTGAAATAATTAGAGCAAGAATTAAAAATTAGGTTAATCATAAAGTAAAAAAAAATATAATGATTTCATATTAAAATGGTGAAATTAGAAAATCAAAAGTTAATGTAAATCAAATGGGTGCCCAGACCAGATATTTACAATTCAATGCACCTCAGTTAAAAACTACATTTTAAAATATAACGTCAAATGAACAAGTCGAGTTTAATTATTAACTGCACTAATTATATCCTGATTCTCCAGCAAGAGAACTGTCAAAAAATAAACTAAATCCTATATTAAAAACTCACTCTTTCGTGTTCCTTAGAGAATAATCCTACAAACAACTTTTGATAACTTGGCTTACTTAGAATAAATATATAAAAACAGTTACGACATCATGCCTAACACCTAATTCAAAAATTCTAGAAGAATTTCCAATCATTACTTCATTTTTACTTTACTATAAGTAAAGAATAGTGATCGTTAAAAAATTCGATCTCGAGATTTTGACGGAATTACACGCTTTGAGGTCCCAGAAGTCGTTAGGAAGTTGTTTCGATGATGTCGGTGTGTGAGTCGGTGGATCAGTATGCATCCAAAGTTTGTGGCCACGCTACGGTCCAGAATCTTTGATGGATCAAATTGGTGGAGCAATTATTCATGATGGGAAAGTTACTTTTTTTGCCAAAAACCTGTTTTTAGAAAACTTTTTTTCTTCTAAACTACTACTCTAGAGTCTTGAAATTTTTGCATGACCTTTGAGGCTACAATTGCAATAAACGAAAAATTATTAGTAAAACAAACGGAAATATATTTTTTTTATACAATGTAAAAATTTTGACTTATATCAATCTGAAAGATTGTGAGAGCGATACAAGCCATACCGTTTAACGGTTCAAAATTAAATTATACCTAAAAATACAACAGTCTGAGGAGGATGAGTTGAGATAACTTTTATTCAAAATTACATTCGCCAATGTTACGGTGCATTTTTTTCATTTCAGAAAATTTTTTTTGAAGCTAAACGGCTCATTAAAAACCATGAAATTTTGACAAAAAATTGAACAGAAAATTAACCATTATTAAAAAAAAAAAATTCATGAAATTTCAATCAAGGCAAAGTGCAATATTTATAAATAAAATAATGATTTTGTCTGTACATTGCTTAGAACTGACTCATTTCAAGTTTTCTTTACGTTTCATACATCGGAGAAACCGAATCCACCCTTAGAAAAATTTCTGTCGGTTTGTCGGTTTGTCCGCAAAACTTTGTCACAGGTAAACTCAGCTACCATAAGACATATAAAGCTGAAACTTTTACAGTAGATTTGTGTAGGTCTAACTTAAAATATAGGCTATGAATTGATTGGAAATTCAACGTAGAAGTGAAGTTATGGACGTTTAACGCAAAAATGTTTGTCACAAGTAAACTCAGCCACCATACGACATAGCGAGCTGAAACATTGACACTGGATTTGTGTGTGCCTAACTTAAAATATGGGCTCTAAATAGATTATTAATTCAGTACAGAAGCGAAGTTATGGGGCTTTTAGCTGTATTATTCCTAACTTCACAGACAAGTTTGTTTTGAAAATACACAGGTGTGGCAAGTAGGTATTGTTAAGTTGATTTTAATTTCAATTGAGCATATGAATATATTGCGTATTTGACATCATTGAAATGGTGTTTCACAGAGTTAAGGATGTACTATCTATTGAGAATAAATGTTTTGTAAACGAGCAATTCTCAGCCCTTAATATGAACAGGCATGAGAAATGATCAAACAAGTTCTTACGCTATATGAAGCCGAGGAAAGAACTTACAAGTCAGTAAAGAGATTGGATTAGTGACGAAGAAGCAGTTCATTATCTAACTGAATTTCTTGACTCTGAATTTATTTCTCCTGGATTGCCTGCTCATGAGTAAAAACTTAAAGTAGAGCACCAATCATGCTACAATTTAGTAGCAGTAACAAATTTCATGTTACGAAACATGAGTGCCCCAAAACTGTGCAACGGGACACGACTCTGAGTTCGTGCTCTACACAGATATGCCATAGAGGCGGACATAATGACTGGATGTGGTATTGGGGAGTCTGTGTGTATACTTCACATACCATTGATTCCGAGCCACTGTCTGTTTACGTTGAAATGATTGCAAAGTCCGGTCAGAGTCTATTTCGCAATGACGTTAACTAAGTCGCAAAGGGAGACTTCATCTAACGCAGGAATACAAGGTAGCAAAACCAAGTTTTTCTCACATGGTCAAATGTAGTTTACATGCTCAACGGTCAGAGGTTTCAACTCTTTCTTCTACCATGAACCTGAAGGACAGACAGCTAATGTAGTGTATAAGCTGGAGGCATTTGTTTAACACTGTAGTAATAATGGTATTTTCTACTATTCTATAATTTCTAATGACATTTTGAAATACCAAAAATGACGGAACTTCTGATTCCTCCGTGGTATAGCCGAAAGGCAAATGGACACGGAATAAACCTAAAAGAACTTTGATTCCGCAAAGAAGTTACATTCATGCCCTATAAAAACTACATTTTAAAATATAACTGTCAAATGAACAAGTCGAGTTTAATTATTAACTGCACTAATTATATCCTGATTCTCCAGCAAGAACTGGTCAAAAAATAAACTAAATGCTATGTACAGAACTCACTCTTTCAGTTCCTTAGCGAATAATCCTACAAACAGACTTTTGAACATGGCTTACTTAAAATAAATTATAAAACAAATCATGTATATTCAAAATTGAATTTAACATCTGATACTATATAAGTAAGAATGTGATGTTAAAAATTACTCAATTTTGACGGAATTACACTTAGGTCCAGAAGGTTAGGAGTTGTTTCGATTGCGGTTTGAGTCGGTCCAAATTGACACGCTAGGTCCAGAATCGTTTGATGTATCAAATTGTGAGCAATTATTCATGATGGAAAGTATTTTTTTGTCCAAATTTTTTAATAATTTTGCTAATTAAACTACTGCGTAATAAAGTTTGAAATATTAGCCATGACTTTGGTGCTACATTTGCACTAGAACGAAAATTATTATTAGAACTAACGATTTAATTATTCTTTACTTTACAATTCAAAAATGTGACATGATATCAATTGAATAATTATAACGTCAAGATACGTTTAACGTCAAAATTAAATTATACCTAAAAATACAACAGTCTGAGGACGATGAGTTGTAGATAACTTTTATTCAAAATTACATTCGCCAATGTTACGGTGCATTTTTTTCATTTCAGAAAATGTTTTTTGAAGCTAAACGGCTCATTAAAAACCATGAAATTTTGACAAAAAAAAAATTGAAAAGAAAATTAACCATTATTAAAAGAAATTCATGAAATTTCAATGAATTCAAAGAGCAATTAAACTATAAAAACTGAATATTGATCCTGGACTAATGGTTTACTTGCTATACTTGTATTTGTTTACAGTATTTTCATTGACTTAAGAAATTTTTTCAGTGAATCTACTGAAATAAAATTGTTTTTTACAGGTTTAATGAAAAATTCTTAAATAATTTAATAACTTTATATGAAATATACAAAAATAAATTCTTACATGTAAAAAATCAAAGCAAATCAGATATATAATTTCTGATGCTTTCTATGGTATGATGGATTTGATTTGTCTCACAAAATGCTCTAATCAATCTATATGTTGTACTCTTGAACAAAACTTTAATATCAGATGTAATTTATTTCTGAATCACATTAATTTTGGGTAGTATGAAGTGTGAGGAATGGACTGTTTCTTATTACCTTGACAAATATCTATTTTCACACAAAATGCTTTATGAAAATTAATTCTGTATTCATGCAGCACTTAAGATGCCTAAAAATATTGACGAACTTTGGTATAAGTTTTTTTTTCAGAGTTGTTTCATATTGGACTAAACCTGGATAAAGAAAAATAGTGTACAATATATGTGGTCCAGATAAGGAATACAAACATAGACACGGGTATTACAGAGAACCATCTCTGTCTGAGACATAATTGAAACTGAATTTTGTCTATTTCTAGGCGTGTTACTTTCTTTATAACTTTTATATTTTAAAATCCTTTCATTTCATAATTGAATTACAGTCATTCAATAGAAACCAATAAATCTATTCTATTGAAATATAGATACATGCAATAGAAAGAAATATATGTTCTCCATTGATAAACGGCATTCAATGGAGACAAATGTTTTTTTTATTGAAATACAGTCATTCAATAGAAACAAACATCTATTGAAATACTGTCATTCAACGGAGACATTTGTTTTTTATTGAAATACAATCATTCAATAGAAACAAACATCTGTTGAAATATAGTCATTCAGAGAGATGTATGTTTATTTATTGAAATACAGCCATTCAATAGAAAAATCTGTAAAAGCATTCATATTTTGAAATACTTAAAAACAGCTCATTAATATATCATGAGAGATGTATGTTTATTTATAATAAGCATAATAGAAAACATTGTAATATCCACCTTATATTTTTTATGAATCACATAATAGAAACAAACATCTATTGAAATACAGTGGTACCTCGGGATACGAGTTTAATTCGTTCCGTAACCTTGCTCGTATGTCAATTTACTCGTATCTAAAAGCAATTTTCCCTATTGAAATCAATTGAAACGTTCCAGCCCCAAAAATACTTACCTCTAATTGTTTTTGTTACGTGATTTTGAATAAGAAAAATGTATTTATAAATACATATTATATTATGTATTGTATAAAAACATAATAAAAGAGAATGTAGAGGTGGTCAGAAAAAACTGGTTTTATTAAGTTTCCGTACATATGTAATTAGTATTTTGGTTATTTAAATTTAACTTAGACATAACTGAAATGCTACTGTATGCTTAATTTTAGTTACTGCTTTTCTCTTCACTGGTATTTTGGGGCACTCGTATCCCGAGGTACCACTGTATAGACATTCAGTAGAGATGTATGTTTTTTTATTGAAATACAGCCATTCAATAGAAGCAAACATCTATTGGAATACAGAGTTATTTATAACTATATTATTTTATATTGAAATACAGTCATTCGATATAGGCATATGTTTTTATGTAAACACAGTCATTCTTACAAACATATCTCTTGAGTATTGGCCAATTATTTTAAATACGTATGTAAATAACTGGGAAGTGTAGAGGTGTTGGCCAATTAAAACTAAATTATGGGTAAACTTCAGTAGTATTGAGAGTTGTTTACTACAGACTTCATTATAATCTTTGCATTTTTACAAATGTATATTCTAAAATGTATAAAAATATATCTCAGAGACCAATTTTATCTTTCAAGATAAACCATACAGACATTATACATATGTAATGTCTTTCACTACATCAAAGCAAAGTCGTAATTTAAAGATGTACAAGGTTTTTAGTAAGACAGTAATGTAAAGAAACTAAAGTAAAGTTTTATCCGTTATTTGTTCATCGTCCCCACTAATGGAGTCCAATGTTTTTTTCATATATGCACAAAGATTTTGAAATAGATTTGCTCGTTTGAGGAACCAGCATTAACCCAATAAGGTCAGAAGGAGATATGAATAATGCATTCTCCGTTCAGACAAATGTAAACGGAAAAAGTTTGTCAGAGCCATCTCATTAGAGAGGGTAAACACAATTCCATCACTTTCAACTGCTGAATGCAAGACTCGATTAAATACACAAGAGTACTTGAATAGATGCAAGGTAAACAGGTTCGAGAGAGATTCAAGCAAAATCTAAATTATTTCAGCAAGGCTGGCAACGGACTTAATTACAGAATGCTGCTTACTTGAAAAAATGGAGCAAAACTGTTAACAGAATTCAAAACAAAATAAACATTATAAACAAATAAAAATCTCATTCCAACCAACAAATCACAAATCAAGATTACATATTCCCTTAATATTCATTAATTTTTATTTATATTTACTTTTTATATAATTCGAACGTTATTCACTCATACAAATACTGTTTTCTTCTAACTAACCTTGCCTACAACTTACATATTTAACTCAATAAAGGAGACTTTCTAGTAAATTACGGAAAATTATAAAAAAATAATCAACTGCCATTATTCTCCATACTCAAGAACTGCTTAATAGATATGATAAAATAAATAAAAAGGTTCGATATTATGATAAAATTTAAAATTACTCAGTTATACTTAGTTCAGTTGAAATACAGTCGACATATGTTTTTTATGGAAATACAGCCTTTCAATAGAGACAGATGTTTTTTATTGAAATATAGTCATTCAATAGACAACTTTCAATGAGAAATTTGGATGCATTACTGATATCATATATGTATAAAGAAAACCTGAAATGTGTTTTCATACAGAGCATATCATTTTGATACAGGAGAAATTGCATCCAAAAATTTTTAGTGGTTTAAAACTTTATGCTAGTATGGAAAACTTACACAGAAATTACTAAACAAAATGATAAAAAAATGTTTTAAAGGAAAAACTAAAAAAAATTAACGAATATTAAATGATGAATAGGTAAAGCCTAAAACTGAACTGAACTGGGCCTTTACTTTAAGAAAGGAGAGTAGAGTCGGTATGTGTACTTCTATGGCGAGAGAATTCCTGTAAAAACCACGAATTCTATCGCCAACAAGCCACCTTTCAAATTTGACACTGTATCCTTTTAAATTATAGATAATATCCAAACTGGACACAATACGAGTTTGAAATCGAAGAAGAGAGACATAGAGTAAGGAAACACACTTGCAAACAGCAATTTTCGGGCAATCTGCCTTCAGCAGAAAAGAGAGAGGGTGATGAAGAATGTTGTTGGCGCAACGGCAAGTAACCCTCAGGTTGCTTCTTCTAAAACTAATAGAAAGAATGATATGTAATGGTCCTTACTCTTCTTCGAGTTTGTTATAGAGCATACATTATAAACACTGGATACTTTTCTTCAATATTCTATTGAATAACTTATTTCGCTTAAAATTACAGTAGCGTTCTATAATTAAAGATTTTTTTTTGTAGATGCTAGGTTCTCATCCATTTTAAAATTATTGCATTGTTTCATTCAAGAACAAGACTGTACTTCACTGAAACTTAAAAAGACCAATAAGATGACTGAGATGTTAGTTACTAAAGAAAGATTTATTGGAAAGCTCTCTGTATTGCACTTAACAGAATAATGCCTAGACCAAGTTAAGTATTTTTCTTGACTTGGACGAGCCACTGTTGGTTTAAGTCTTCCAGGACCAGAGCCTAAAAGGCCATTAACTGCTAAGCCTGAGAAGGCCACTTAAGAGGAGGCTCCACTTTATTGAAACCATTCCCTCTCTGCTCAGTTAACACATTTCTCTTTTTCAGCAGCCTCAAAAAAGACAGATTTTAGATATCACTCTGAGTCAGGGTAACTACATTAAAGGACTAAGTGGGCCTTTTTTGTGATTGGATTAAAGGGAACCCTAGACCTCAGTGGGTGTCACCACACAATTCAAGACTGCTTATTTCTCAAGAAAAATTTATAACTTCATATATACATAATAATTTCCATGACTAAAATTGAAAACATTTCTTTCTCTTCCAAACTCGTACGCGGTAATGCAATGGTCCATATTGTACCACCTACTGTAAATTCAAAACCAGACAGAGAAATTCCCACCTGAGATATGAGGTCTCCAAAGATATATAAATATGCATAAAAATAATCATGTTAATAATAAAGTGAAGAAAATGAAATCGCAGACACTTAGATGAGGGTCATAGGCCAGGTGAGGAGCCTGATCAAGATCATCCCTAATTTCCTTTATTATTCCGATTTTTTCTCTGATTGTGGAGTCATACGATTTTTATTGTAACATTTGCATAAATATACAATCAATGGTTTCGTAAGTATCCCTGTGCGTGATTTATGCTAACGAAATTTTTACAATTATTATTATAAGACACAAGGGGTTCCTGAAATATAGAACCAAACAGTCATTAAGTTTGGAATATTTATTTAGGTAAAATAATTGAGTATATGGTAAAGCAACAAGTAGTAAATAGGAATTCCACTGTGAATGAGAGACGGCAAGTGAAAATACACTGGAGCAACTACCTCATGATCGACGATAGGGAACAGAGGTAAAGTAAACAAGAAAAGCAAATAACTAAAACCAAAGTCAGTAAGCGTGAATACATACAGATGAGTGAACACATGTTTACATTCTTATCGACTTTCCTCTTAGAAGATCCATTATTAGTCTACTGCAGTTAATGTATAGCCCTCATGAAAGAAAATCAATTTTAAGATGTTTAATCATTTACATGTTTGGAAGTCCTCTAGAATTCAGTTTTGATATTTTCTTAATATATCGTAAATAAAATTATTTCTTCATCAAATTTCTTTTGTGAGATTTCTTTTCCAAACAGACCAACATTTACTAGATTTCAATGAAATTTTACTAATATAAAAGAAAATTTGACCACGGAACAAATTTTGGGCAATGCTGAACAATGAACACTCCTTTCTCGAACTTTTGCCAAAACATATATTATACTTTTACAGTCTTCTGGTTATTCTAGAAACCAAGTTTTCCATTCAACATGAAACTTCTATGATAAATAATGCCATTAGTTTAGTGCAAGAAACAATATAACCCTAACTAGTACAATTATTGAGTTCCTATTAAGTAAGTGCCAATGGTCATTTATGGGATTTATTTAAGTTTATTTTATTAAAATCCATATAAATCAAAAGAAGGAATTCATTACAAGTAAATCTGTTTTCAAAAATATTTTAATAATCAGTAATGAATTGAAATAACTCATATTTGAACAACTAAGTACGAAAACTGTCATAACTATTCGTACTTCACATCGTTTATAGTAAAATACACTCTCGGTAATATAGTACTAATGAAATTTTGTTTATACATTTAATACTGTATAACACCTCATAGAGATATTTAAATAAATTCATTTATTAAATTTATTTAATTAAATAAGTAATGATAATGTTAATATTAATGATAAAATCATCATATTCATTGGACAGGAGCTAAATTTATTACCTATGAAAAATCAATGCTGTTAAGAAATATTATTGAATCGTCTCAAATTAAATTTAATAGATCAAATATTATAAACATTAGTAACGGTCTCTTCGAACTTGATACTTTCGTTACGAGGGCAACAGCCTCTTCTAAGAGGGTTGACAGCTAGAGGATAGTTTTTTTACTCTTTCTTACTGTACTCCTTTGTTTCCCCAAACATCCCTTTCTGGAGATTAGTCCTTTCCTGCGCTTTTACCCTTTTAAAATACCACTCTTCCCTCTCACTCTTCTCAACCCCTCACCAGATGTTTTCTGCATCTAATGTTTCAGTTAGGTTTTTGACTCTGACGAAGAGCGCTTGTTACGGTTGAAATATCTTAGTCTTGTTTTCCCATTTCATATTGTAGTTTGATCATTTATATATATATATATATATATATATATATATATAAACTAGAATTTAAAAAGAACACATAGAAAGGAAACCACTGAACTCACTACTATATTTCGATGTCCTCGTCTTCAGGAAAAGAAGTGAATCACTCCAAAGGCTGATAACGACTGACTTGGCGTTCGAACTGAAGCACTCAAACAGTGTAGCCAACTTTCGGAGGAAAGGTAGACAGGGAAGATAAAGAGATAAAAGCCAAATAAAAATTAAAAAATGAAAACATTTAACTAAAATAAAATTAAAAGCTGATAACAACTTTAAAAAAAAAATCAACGATTGAGGTTAAGCCCAGGAGCCGATCTACCGCCCAGAAGACTAATATGTGCTTCTTCTGAAGCTCTCAGAGTAACTTTCGAATTAGTCTTATCAATCTGCCTCAGGACCTGTACACGGAAACAGTCATTAAAACTGAGTCCGTGAGAACTGACTATATATATATATATAGTGGTGGGGTACTGGCTGCGGTTTCCGAGTTCAGTACCGCCCTGTCTTCCTGCGGGACTCTTCGCTCTTCGCACCTCCTGATGACGACGATTGTCGAAATATCGATGTGAGTTATGTCTGTGTCTTTCTGTGTGTTTCCTTCGTTTTTTATTTTATTGTAAAAAAGTCCGCTGGACCGTTTCTTTTAATTGTATATATATATATATATATATATATATATATATAGGGATAGATACTTGTAATTGTGTTAAATTTCATATAACTGCTACAATTATCTTCAAAGACTTTATCTAACAAATAAATAAACAATTTGTAAGATAAATATTACGTTTAAATTATATTAATTTATTTTACAAACGAAACCAGATTTACCAAATATCTAAATTCTCAACCAAAATATTACTTTTAGTTGTGTGAGTGTATATGACAGTTATTCCGTATTAATCCACGGGTTTATTTCTATATCTGAATACCTGGGAACATCACAACTAGTTGCATATAAATTTACATACTTTTTTGTTCATGTAGAATCACAATATTTAAACTCATATTTTACCTTTTTAACCTCCTATACTTGCCGAAACAGTGTCTACCGAGTGAACGATATCAAGTTTATTTTAGTGTTACTTTATCAGGAAGATATATTTCAATTTTTTTTTTACATATTTAATTAATAGACATGAACATATACATACAACGTAAATAAAAAACAAATACTGATTCTGAAAAACAAATCCAGATAGGAACTATAGGAAAGAACAAGGATAGAAACTTTATAATGATACTGGAAATCTATAAGATCAAGAATAATTGAGCGTTAAAAGGAAAAAAAATGAAAGCATGATAATATGAACGCATTGAATTATGTGTAATAATGTGTTCAATTATGTGAACACATAACCATTTATTGTGAAGATGTAATATTTAGTGATTACTAAATATTAACATTTAACTGATTTAGGAACGAACGACATTTCTGCTTTAGATTATTGTTTTCAAAAATCTTTGAAAATTGGCGCACTTGATAAAGTAAATAAAAATCCTTGATCATTTAGTTTATTGTTAAAATTTACATTAAAATTGAAATTATAATTATTAAGCCTCGTTGTTATAATTTTAGGTGTATGAACTTTAAAAATTAATGTTTACTATAATGAAATATCACTCCACAGTTTTTATTAAGTATTATGTGAATTTATATGCTCGATATTTGATGAGATTATATTCTAAATAAAAAACTATTTTACTGAAATATTACTGGCCAACGTTCCTTGAAATTTGTTTATAAAAATATTCATATGCGATAATGTGAAATAAGAAACTTCAACTTCTTGTGATCATAACAACGGAAAAACCTAGTTCCTGTTCAGTATAACGTGCTGTCAAGAACAGTATACATAATAATAAATATATTTCATATAAACACATTAAATAACAATCAATGATCAAACCTCAATATGAAATGGGAAAACAAGATTTTAATACATAAGGTCAATTGCCCTATCATTAAAATACCCTACTTCTCTTCTTATATCGATTTAGACTAACAGTATCGAAATACCCAACCTCAGTTGGGTTTTTGACTCTGACAAAGACCGCTTGTTACGGTTGAAAGATCTTAGTCTTGTTTTCACATTTCATATTGTGGTTTGATCATTGATACATAATAATGTATGCAATTTTTCCCATGGTTTGATTTTACAAAAAAAAAAAAAAAGATAAATTTTTTCTGTAACTGAGAGGCTACTTATTTTGAAGTTAGTTATATCCATAAAAAGTTGTAATCACAATAACTTGGATATACCATTAAAAAAAAGAATAAAAAATAATGCCATAAATTAAGGTAAATCCATATAATGTTATAAAAATAGATTATTTTTATTATTTATTTACTTGTAAAGTAAATCAAAAGATATTATTTTATTATATCATAAGTGGAAACTACTTTAGGTGCAATATATTAAATTATTTTAACTGTACTGTAGGACAGAAACCGGTTTCGGAGGTTATTTACTTCAATGATTAATATCATATATTTAAATGCGTATAAAATGAACTTTGCAATTAGACTAACTTTTGATAAACGGTAGATATAGCTGATCCAGTCTTCCAGAAAGGTTGTTTATACAACACTGTACGATTACTACTCAACAGACAAAGGAAAGCCGAGAAGATTGTTCAACAGTTTAATTCTACACATTCAATCAGAGTTCTATTAAGACTAAGTTTTGAATTACACACATAAGAGAAAACACCTTGGAGTTTTAAACAATTATCTCTTATGAAAGAAAATACTGAATGTGATAACTTTTGTTGAGAAAAGAGAGTAAAACAAGTGGGGTGACTGGCTGGCTGGAGTTTGCAACTTTGCTCAAATCCTGCAATCTCTCAACCCTCACAATCGACATCTGACTCCATTCAAAGCAATCTTTTCGATTTCTGAAAGAGTCTCAAACTAAAAACATTCTGTGTCGATGACTTATAGCGTCATATCCCCCTCTACTTTAATCCTTTGTCCATTAAGCCTTACTATTGTCTCTGAGAGGAAAGTGAATTTAACTATTGTAAATAATAAAATATTTATATTAATCCAGCTTGAAAAAAAAATAGATAAATATATCTAATTACACTTTCGTTAATCCAACAATCATCTTTGAATTTCTAAATCCGGAAGGCTCTAACTGACTATTAGAGCATGCCAACTTATTATATTGAGATATGACAATTAGGATCCGATGCGTAAGAATTGAAACATCTTTACAATAGAAATAAAATAAATGTATATCCTAGAGATTAATCTAAAACTTGATAAAGAAACATATCAAATATGTTACGATTCCTTCCTTTCATCTGCAGATTTTCGCTACTAGTGGAACACATTCACTCTGCACCATTATTAGTACAACGATTTAGTAATGGCAATTTGATTAATTTATAAACAAACTTATAAATCGCGTTTCTATCGTTCAAAATAAGCAATAATGGAGTCAAGTTTCATTAAGAAGTTTTTATGACGAAAAAAAGTAGCTGCGAAAAATCTGGAGTAGTCTACACAGCACTTCAGTGTAAGGAAAAGTACTAAAGGATTTTCCATCTTATAGTCATGTCAAAAAAATATAGGACAATCTTCAATAGGGATATTTTAGTATTCTATGAACTACTAATGAAATAATATGACCTTAACATGTCCCCAAACTGACACACATGCATATGCACGTACACGTGCACACACTGGCACATGCAAGCACACAAACACACAGTGTGGTATCAATGAGAATGAATAGGGAATCACTTTTTTAAATACACAGCGAAGTGAAAGAGGACTTACAGTTCCTATGACAACACATATCTCCGACAATGGCGAAATCAAGAAGTCTTCAGTAATGGCTAATGCACACGATGATGGAATAACACGAAGGGAAAAACAACTAAAGTATTTTATCCATCAATAAAATAATATCATCGCAAAAATCATGAAAAAGCCTTCACAAATGAACTCAGAGGATCTTAAAATAGAAACTCCGTTGAAATCTCGTAATGACTTTTCCCATTATTACTATATATTACATATAGTAAAGTAAGTTATTTCAGAACTGAAACAGTTGAATAAACTGTCCAAAAATATATAAAGTAAAAAAAAAAATAAATTACTATGATTGAACTAAAAAGAGAAAGGAAATAGGGAAGCGAAGTAGGGGTATTAAAAGAAGAGGAGGGTGGTGCGTCACCTGGTAGGTGCCCAGATGACAGCTCTCACGTCTCTGAGGCCCAATCTGAAAAACACCACAATATGTCACCGCCTCCCCAAAACACACGCCCTTTTGTTTTTTCTTCTACTAGCGTCAGATTTATATCCCACCACGAACTCATGTTAAAGTCATAGCACACCCAATTTTATATGCATTGCAACATGAGCAATCAGTAGCTATCCTCTGAAGCTAATTCCCACTGACGCAAACATGGTGAACACTTTCTAGATCTACACAACCTCACAGACTCTTAGACCACTAAAAAAAAAAAGTCAAACATTAAATGCATTTTATCATATGTTATTCTTTCATAATAATTGTTTGTAGTATTTCTGTACAAAATATTACCACAACAAATGTCATTGCTATCTCCAAAATAACAGGAATAAGAAGGTCACTGCGATTTCCAACGGATGACCTGTGCTTATTATTCATCCGCAAGCTCAGAATTGTGGAAGCCAAACCTACAGAAACAGCTCACATTATGTGTAAACAACATACACAGTTATAAGAAGTAAAGGAGGTAGTTCTTATAAAAATAGAGCTGGAAGACTGTTAAGGAAAGAAGTGAAGGACGGAACAGACTGACGAAAATCCTCTCTTCACTTGTTTATTAAAAATCACACGACTATACTTTATTAGACTTCTTGTACTGCCTGTAATTTCGTTTACCGTTTCGATCACAGAGAGAAAACAAAATAACCTATTATATTTCGAGATCTATTGTCATCAGAAGGGGGTTTTTTGGAATTGGGTTTTTGACTCTGACGAAGACCGCTTGTTACGGTTGAAAATCTCAGTCTTTTTTCCCCTTTTCATATTGTGGTTTGATCATTTATTGATATATATATATATATAGAACATTGATTGGCAAGTAGGTTGTAATAAACGACAGGTTTATGTGCCCCCCCCCCCCCCCCCCCAAGGAAAATGTAATTGACATTGTTCATATTTGTGAAACGGTGAAAATGGTTTTAGATTTCTGATTCGATTAAGGAGAAACTATACAATAATTCTAAACAACATATAATATACCAAGTGAAAATTTCACTGGTATATTTATCATACTTCCGAGTTCAACAAACATAATACTTTTCATCATACCTCTGTGAATACAACCCTTTTTGGGGTAACATAGAGTTGTAACTTTCTGTCATTGTGTTTTAATGGTCCTAACAGTTATGATTTATGCTCTGTTAATTGCCTGGGACACCCTTTTGCTAGTAAGGCTGAAGGCACGAGGCCGAAGGTTACCGCCAGATGTAATCGCACCCGCTTGGGGATTACAGCACTGGGTGACCTAGGCCCATTATAATGCGGCAACCTCATCATCAAACATTTACACCTTCAGTTTAGCAATTCCCTATTTGTGGCTAATATATTACTAGACTACAACAATCAAACATTACAAATAATCCTACATCTTAATGACCTTGCTCTTATTGAGATTAAATTACAATAAACACTTGAATTACTTAAAGATGATACATAAACGTTACGTGTAGTAAACTCCGTAATCTGTAGAGTAGCAAAGAAATGAGTGTCTTTGCTTGACATCTGAGTATAGAAATAAGGCAGGTAGGCGATTAGGGAAGGACCGTTAGGGCAAGAGCCAGGCGGTCTGACGATAAAAGATGTCCTTAATGCCTTAAACGAGTCATTCCATCAAGCAACAAAGAAAAGAATCATTCAACCTCCTACCTCAACATTTTTTTGTTGAAATTAATTTATCTATCAACACTTTTCCATTTAATCATTCACTTTTCAAAAAAAATAGCTAGAAGAAGAGCTAAGTAATGGTAAGCACTCGTAAATGTTAAGTTTCAATTGGAAAGTTGTTTTATTTCGTTAGTTCCATTGAAAAGTTTCACATTCAATGTCATTAATGAAGTAAGTGAACTAAACTAATGAGCCCATTAAACTTTTCATGATTTTGCTATCCATATGCACTTTCTTCAACTGTCATGAGAAGTTCCTGAATACTATGGACCTAATTTCATTTACGACTGTGTACGTTTTGTGGGGTAATAGAACCACTCTCCTTGGAGGATAAGCACGTAGACTATAATCAGCTTTGCCATACCATACAATCCTTTGTGATAACACACAAACAGTTATGCGATATCACGAACACTACACCTTGTCTCTATTCGAATCATTAAGGAGTACCTGATCGTACAGGCTCAGAGCTGACGGCTTAACAAGTTCTTATACCAAGAGAAGAAGCACTTGGTATAAGGCCCTTTGATATATCATAAAACCGGTTGATCCCATATCAAGAGCACTACTCTTTGGTTCTATTCAAAGAAGGATCTTTAAATGGTACACGGCACCTAAAGACAGGTGCTTTACCTGACAAGGAAAGACAGAGGAGGCTTTACCTCCTCTCTGGGCATCAGCAGCGTTCTCAAGATATTCCACATCGGACTACACGCGAAATTAAATTACAGTAATTTCTGAAACTACAAAACCATTCTTGATCGTTTAAGGATACGCCTTAAAACACATGTTTTAATGCTTTAACATAGTTTTAAATTTTTAACGGTAATCCACTTTTGAGTAACTTTGAAGTTGTGGATAACACTTAAATCAATTAAAAAGTTTATATAAATGACCAATGAATAATAAATTATTTAGGTATTTTTTTTCAAAGAAATGATACAGTAAATTTGAACAGCTACCTTGAAAGATCTCTCATCAAGCTTGCATAGTATTCTAGCTAACCCATCTTAATAAGGAATTTCACAACAATTAATATCATTCTGTTTTGAAACAATGAGGCTTCTTTGCTGATGTATTCTAGTTTTCTCACTAGATTTAGTTGAATAGGTGAAAGTTTTCACATGAGTTATCCCAAAATATTGAAGTCACAAAATACTCTCAAGTCACTATAATGTTATATTGAATGTACAAGCTTTCAATGTTCACCCAACTCATCATCTGGTAGGCAAATATCCTTAAATTAATACTAAATAAAATATTCATCAAATGTTAAGTACTGATCAAAGCAATGAAATCAAGATTAGAAATTAATACTATAGGACTACTGGAAATCAAACGTGGTAAGGTTACAACATGTTGTACAACTTTCAGTGTGCCTGAATGAATTTATAGAAACCATCAAAATTACTGTAACGAGGCCTTGACAGTCAAGGAAGGTTGAGTGTATGTCCTTGATGTACATATAGTTTACGAATATACATGTAGCTAAGGTTACTGTGAAGACTGAAAACATTCGTACATTGGAGTAACCACTACCACCTTGTCAAGGAGACTCACAATGCATCAAAGAAATACATGGAGCAAATTCACAAGACCAAATTAACAAGAGACATTATTGTATGAGGTACTAAAATAAATGGAAAAGAAAGAGATCATCACAGATTTAAAATTATTGAAGCTGCATGTATACAAAAAATGAAACTACATATAAATATTCAGTTAGAAAATGGCCATAAAATTTTGAAGTTACTTGGAATACAAGGCCAAATAGACTCGGGCCAGGTAATAACAGCGACCCCTTAGGTCACTCCCCCTAGCTTTGAACAAACAACCTTAATCATTCTAATCCACTCTATTTTGCCTATATAAAAGAAAAAAATAATTGTCGTCCCGAACATGGCTCTAGGAAAGAGTTGAAAGATGTTGACTGTAGGAAGTAAGTAATCTAGATTAGATGCATTAACGAAATCATTATTCAGGAAGACGAGAAATGTACCTATAAGCAAGTTTCTGCAAATTCTGGTTACAGTTTTAATATTTATATATATACATTCAAATTAAAACAAATCAGATTGGACTATAAACTTTAAAAACTTTGAGAAACACGAATGAAAAACAGAAATTAGGACTCACATTCAATATTTCGAGCCTTTTAACGGTCGTCCTCAGGAAAGGAAGTTGAGTGGCTAGAACACGAAAGCCAAAGAGTTGGCCGCCATAACGGTCAAAATATTGAAAAGTCAGTCCTTTGTTACGTTTATTTCTATGTGTCATAGTTTATTTTAAGTGTTATCAGTGCTTCTGGATCGTATTTCGTTTATCACACACACACAATATATATATAAAATATATATATATATATATATATATTATATATAATACAATGATCAAACCACAATAAGAAATGGGAAAACAAGACTAAGATCTTTCAACCGTAACAAGCGGTCTTCGTCAGAGTCAAAAACCCAATTTCAGTTGGGTTTTTTGAGTTGGGTGTTTGACTCTGACGAAGACTGCTTGTTACCGTTGAAAGATCTCAGTCTTGTTTTCCCATTTCTTATTGAGTTTTGATCATTGGTTGTTATTTCACGTGTTTATGCGATATATATATATTATATATATATGCAGATAGATAATTCAATTCAACTACATTACATAAATTCAATTCAATTTAGATACATAAATTGTAATTCAGTTTGTTTGAAGTTCAATAATAGAATACAATAAAGAATAATAATACAATAATAAACAGCAAATAATACTAAACAGTGATATATATTTCGATCGAGCTCTATAAGACTTCAGACAGAGTCAGAGGTATTATATTGGATCATTCCAAGTTTTTCTGTAAGTTTGGCCTGCAAGGCAGTGATAAGATATTTTGCTGGTCAGACACCTGTAATGTGCACTTTATTATTGCATTAAGATAGCAATGAGAAGGAGTCCGAGATTTCGCTTGAATGATGCAGCCAATCACATCAGCTGTATCCCCAGCCCGACAAGTCTCTAGTGCTTTCCAATTCACTGAATCACCTTCAATTAACCCTATCATCGACCCAATCTAAGGAATTCTCTTCCATTACACACAATCAACTCTTATAATTGCTCTACACTGGACCGATTGTTCCTTATAGCTGATTACCTCTTTGATTTACTTCCTAAACTTCCAGTTATTCAACTAATATCTAAAACTATGCCAACTATAGGAGACAAATATAACACTTCAACATTTACACACAGTCATCAGGTCTGATGTAGTTCTGGAGTTCACAGCACAATAAAACCCAACTGTATATATTTTGAGAGATTTCTAAGAACTTCCTGCAATGTAACCGACATAATTCTGGCGATATACTTGCTCTCTCTAAAAAAAAACAGGGGTAAATGTTAATGACTGTATTTGAATGGTTTAAGATGGTTGATCTGGAGTCAAGTTCTCAAAGACTTTCATCGCTTTTACAGAAAAAGTATATACCATTTCAATTTAAAGTTCGTACATAATGATCTAATTTTAACATAATAAAATGTCAGGAAAAATACTATCAGATACTGTACAAGTGTCTCGGTATAAAACTTAACTTTACCAAAAGCTAAGTATTAACTATTAAGTATAATTATAATTAGTTATTTAATGGCAACAGAGAAAGAAAGATAATGTGTTGTTTTAATAACAATCACTACTAGATCCTTTAATAGTACAGAACTGTGTGGGATAACCAATGATGAATTAGGTTTCCAAGAACCAAATTTCAGTCTTGAAGATATCTCTTGTGACTAGTATATAGTAATAATATTCTTATTATTGTATGTTTATTAATTATTATTATCAACAGCAAAAACGATTTAAATTTGTAAAAACAAATCTAAATAAACAAACATGCTTAATTACCATATTAATAATTAACTCAGGAAGGTTACAACAGTGTTACCATAACTTTCACCTCTCATCATTTCTAATATAACGTTGGAACTAACAATAATTTTACTGATCAATTTAAAACTATTAACACTATAAGCTAAATGGTTATTCACACAATAAGTTACAGTAAAATGCTTACAATTACTGTAATATAATTAATTATTTAAACATAACTGTTATTTTTTTTGAAGGTTTTTACAAAGTGGCGATTCCTAAGAAGTTGTTTATTGTTCTCACCTTGTGTTAAATAAGACCTAGGTCCTTCAGCCTCCTTACCCTCTCTTCCTTTTACCCATGTTTCATCACTGAAATCTCTTTTAAAATATACGTCGTTATTTGGCTCCATAGTAGTCTGCAGATCGTCGATTGTACTAATATTCTTGTTTACTGCTTTGGGTCAGCTTTATTTATCGAACTCGGCTGTTAGGGGTGGAGGTGTGTCTACAATGAGCTTAGTTCTTATGGATCTTCACCTTAATCGCGCAGGTCAGTATACAAGGGTGCGGCATAGAGGTATTACGGCAATTGCAATAAGGCGTAATAAATAAGAGTATTCGCGGTAGAATGTATTAAGGTGTTTAAACCCACACCTGACACAATGTATACTTATTAATAATTAGTGTCAACAATAATAATTTAAATACATAAACCTGCTTTATTAAACATATCAACAACTGACTTAGGGAGGTTACAACAGTGTTGCCATTACTCTCAATTATTAAAGTCATTAACTCACTTATATCTTGAAGATACTTCAAACGAAATGCCGCGAGGCTTAATGACATTTTAACTTCAACTTCTAATTTGCATACTTCTCACGGTGTTTACATTTTATCAGAATGCATACAACACACAACGCCTTAAACGAATTATTACAAAGCCTTAATAATTACATTTTAGAAGATAAACTAATTTTACATTTATCTCATGGTTTTGCGTACCATAAATAATGTAATATAATAATACTGTATAAGACACAGTCAAGGTATCAAATCAAATGTTTTGAAGACTTAATGAAATTTGGTTCTTGGAAACCTAATTCATCATTAATTACCCTACAGAAGTTTCTATACGATTACAAGATCTAGTAGTGCTTCTTTTTTGTACTCATTGAAAAACTAGAGGTTTTCTTTGTCAATGTTACACTGATAGTACTGCAATAAAACATCCACAAGGGAATATTAAGGAACTTACAGAGTTTAACATTTTAAACATAAAGATTGTATAACTTTGTGTATAACTAAACAGTAAATTGTAATCAATTTCGATGGCAAAGTGCTTAAATGAAGTATTATTGTACTAAATGAAGTTAGTTTTAATTCATTTAGCTAAGTTCATTTATTATTATTATTAAGTGAATGTTCGTTTTCATACTATTATGTTTAGGACGATGAACAAATTAGCAAAGAACTATCCTAGTCGCAGTAGTGCAAGAATTGAGTTTTTTATTGCTAATATTATATTTGCAAAGAAAAGGCAGAATGATTTAATCAAATTTTGTAATAAATTATTAATAAAAAGTGAATATCTTTACACAAACGGTAAAAGAAACTGCTAAATGAAAAAAAATTCCACTCATAACATTAATAGTGAATAAATTTAACGCAGGATATATTACGGTTGAGTGATTTTTATCAAAAAAAAAAAAAAAAAAATGTGAAGATTGCTAAAGGAGAATGAGTTTCTGTTATGAAATATTAAAAGATTTTTAATGTTAAGAAGAAAGCTATCGAAATAGAGCTGATAAACTTCAATACATTAGAGCTGAGGGAGACTGAAATAAATTTATAAAATTATAGAACTCATTGCCAACTTCTCTAACTTTCCTGGATATCGATGCCACTAAAAGAGGAAAATAATAATATTAATGGCAGACATTTTATTTTCCAAACGAACTTGTTATCAATAAACAGCTTTCTCAATTCCATTTTGTATTATTTCAAAGGTAACAAATTAACGAAGATTGATATTTATTAACTAGCGTGGACTCAAATTTATCTTTTTTTTTTTCTTTGAAATATACGTATTATTATTCATATCAATGATCAAACCACAATAAGAAAATGGGAAAACAAGACTAAGATCTTTCAACCGTAACAAGCGGTCTTCGTCAGGAAGTCTTCTGACGAAGACCGCTTGTTACGGTTGAAAGATCTTAGTCTTGTTTCCCCATTTTCTTATTGTGGTTTGATCATTAATTGTTATTTCACGTGCTTATGTGAAATATTTTTATTATTCATACGTATGGCCATTTATTTTTCCCAATAGCACATGCAATGCATATCTTTTATTTGATTTCCATTATTGTTCTCCATACAGTACATATTGGTATTTAATTTATTCGAATTAATCATACAAGTATTATAAAGCTGCAAAAAAGGATATGACTGTATGGAAATTATTTTTGAAAATATTTTTGTTCCTTAGAAGTGATGAAGATTTTATTATGAATGAGTCTATTAGATAACTCTAATATATTAGCAAAGTATGAAATTTATTATTAATAAACAAACGTACTTCATTAAAAGAAACTTTCTTCATTTCATTCTACTTAATAATGACTGATTCGTACATCTGATCTTTGAACCAAGTCGAAGATAACTTTCGATAAATTGTAAGATATTTAAATTGATTAAGAATTGAAGTGGATGGATGAAAAGCACCTAGTGACAACAATTAGTAATAAAATTAAAAATTAGTAAATTTGTAATACAAATTCACAGAATATATATAATATATATATATATATATTAGAGATTAAATTTTCTGCCCACTTTTGTCTTAATTAGTTTTTTGGATTTCTTTTCCAAATCTCGAAATCTTACTTTCATTTCTTTAGGAACTAGGTGTAATAACTCACCATACGTTTTGTTGTCCATTTTTTTATTTTTACCGACGATTCGGTATTTATTTTTAATCTCACATATATAAATGAAGGACTGTTCCCCAAATATACGAATATATATATATATATATATCAATACAAGACACACAAGTAGGACACACATATCATGATCACCCAATATGGGAAGACCACCATTTCTTATTGTGGTTTGATCATTGATTGTTATTTCACGTGTTTATTTGAAATCTTTATATATATATATATATATATATATATCTCCAATATATAGGTCCAATGACCCTTTTATACTAATGCGTTGCCTCATAAATCATAAACAGGTGACGCAGTATGACCAAAATATCGTCCCCATATACCCTCTCAAGTATTTGCATATCTCAGATGATTTATTCCACTTAGGAGTGTCCAGCATGTAAGAGTTGCAAAGGATAGGACCCAGGTGAGAAATGTTGGTATACCACCCTCAATCTTGTATTCAGAGGATTGAGCGTCCCTGGCATTGACCCTAAAGGCCGCACACTGAGATTAGTGTCAACGGCCTTTTGAAATCATTTAGTAACCCAGTGTTTCCTAGTATCTTGACAGTGCCCTGTCATATGCAACAGAAGAAATGTTAAAGTGTATGAACTAGGTTTGGCATGACAGTATACATCACGTGTATATTATACGCAGCTGGGAGTCAATAAAATGCGAGTTCTTTGTACAAAACACATTTAATACAAAATTCTGTAAACCACATCAACTGCCCCATAATTTTTTTTCCGCATTATAACTATAGTCATATAAAAGTATACTTTCAAAAAAAATTTCAGATATGCTGTTCTAAAATAAAATGTTTTTTTTTTAATAAAGCTGTCTTTTTTTTTACTTTATGTCTAAAGGTATAAAATATATTTTAATGAGATTATTTAGTTGAATGGTGTCAATAACGACAGTAGTTGAAACATCAAAGGAAAAAAATGTAATTAGTGTTTTAAAGGTAAATTATACTTGGTTAGCGTTTAATAAATCTCATGTCACTGAGTGTGTGACGAGGAGGGACAGACTGGGTGTAATTAAGTAGAGTGAACGTATAAGACGAAACAATTAAGTTAGACAAGTGCATATGAAAGCAAAAAATGTTGAGGAGGGCGAAGGGTTGTTGTCGAGTGTGAAGTGTAAGTACGCAGGCTCAAAAGGGTGCGGCGCGTCAGGGCCAGTGCACCAGTGCGGGTTCTGCGAGACCGAGGGCCGACACCGCCTCCAGCCCAAGCTCGGCGATCTTCTCCCTATGTGACTCTCCGACCAGACCCATGGCCGCAGGTAGTCACCCCCTCCAACCCCTCCGCCACCCAATAAAAACAACCCCCTCCCTCTGTCACCACCCAGCAACCCACTCAACCACAGTAAACACAACATACCAGTCAGTAAGTATCACAACATTCACAACACCCCCTGTAGTGCTTCACGCCAATTCAGACAACAACGTCCATTTTCAACGGTTCTGTATAAATTTTTACATTAGATTTACATCCATACATTAATTATACCACCCAAAACCAAGTACACATTCCTAACAGTGAATGTACTTATTCTCTTAGATGGTTAATTTAAATTGCAAAGATACTTTAAAAGACAACAAACCATTATATAATTTCTGTATATATAAATATCACAATTAGCACGTGAAAAAAAAACAATATATATATTTTGTGTAAACTAGAATATAAAACTCTAAAACGGGACTTCAATCAAAACTATTGCCGACAAGTTAAGCAGAAAGAATTCTACTAATTTTATTTTCATAACATGCCCAAGGGCCATTAAGGATTCAAAGATCTTAATTCTACTTAAACATTTTATGTTATAGTTTAATGTATAATACTGCAAAAATGAAAAGACAAAAAATAATGGAATTTTAAATTGTTGGGACTATTTCGTAGGTATACTGAGGCAAGCTATTAAATTAATTCTAATTTAAAATGAGTCACAAAAATAACTTTAACTAAAAGTTTGGATACTATGATCAAAAAACGTAAAAACATACAACGTAAATAATATTTACTAAGAAGATTCTATTTTCTTAAAAACAAAAAGTAAAAACAGCCCAATGGCTCTGAAACCTATTATAGTACCTAAAAACTATCTCATCATTAATTATGTTGTTTAAGAAACTTAAAAATTATATGTACAATATAAAACTGAAATCACGAGTTTATAATTTGCATCACTAATAACTTATTATCAGTCAAAATATACTAAAAAAAACCTTAACTCTGAAAAAAGAATGGAATTAAATAAAATTTAATATTTGTATAATATAAATTAAGATAGATGAATGTTCCAGTTGATGATAATTTTGAAAAAAATTAAAATGACAGTTTTTAAATTAATTATGTTACAGCTAAAGCTTGTAATTGGCAATGTTATAGATTTTCAAATAATTATTAACAAGTTTTAATTTAGGAAATAACAAAATTAAATTTTGGAGCAAATCTTTATATGGTAGGGAAAGATATTTTTGTATGAAATATAAAAATGAAAGACAATTATAGAAATTATAGATATTATAGAAATTATATATCTATATCTATTACATAGAAATTATAGAAATAGTAAATGGATAGGATTGGAGTGACCAATGGTTTCTCATCACTTTATGATTTGAGTAAACAATGAAGGAGATAATTTGTAAAATTAAAGACATGCGGTGAATATGAGCCTCCTCAAGGCAGACTTTAGGATGGATAGGGAGGATGGAACATATCAGAATGTCAAGATATGCCAGAGCGACCAGACCATGTACCGTTTAGAGCACATTAGCCAGGAATGCATGCGTCCGACAAATAACACTTCTCAGTCAATCCACGAGTTTCCTTTTGGTGAAAATCAATAACAATCTGTAGAAGACTTCAATTAGAAATAAATATTACATGATTACAAGCATTTCATTAGGAATTAAAACAACACTTGTTGTTACTCGTTAAGAAAACATAGTAATACTGAATTTTTTGAAAAACAAGTGGGAATTTTATCTTACGCAGGATAACAGTCAGAAATAGTAGGACGAAGGACTTCTCTTTTTCTTGATACTAGTTTAAATTAAAAAGGAAATTCTGTTAATATTGTAACCATATTATTGATTGAAGTTTTCACATCATACACTTAAGTATTAAAGTTGTATTGGTAAAGTGTTAAAGATGTTACACTTTAACACGAATACTGTGGTTAAAGAAGTCGGAGGAAGTCAGAAGGAAGCTGTCGATTCAACAGTTTTGTTTTCAACAAACGTAATCAACAGTTTACCCGATAGGATATCCTATAAGGGACTGGCTTATGTATGCTATTTTCTAAGTCTGCAAAATCACGAATGATCGGCATAAAATCATCTGCTCCGTTGGCTAAGGAATTGTTCTTGTTTGCAATGTCCATGCTAAAGGGCTTTCTCTCACCTTTAGTGTTATTCTAAGTTTGTAAACCGTGGATCATTCATTATTTAGGACCCACTTCAGCTTAGGACAACAGAGATTACCTGGGTGGAATAAGTTGAATAGAATAAAAAATAACATACCCTACACTCCTAAAAGTGTAACATAACAAAAAATGATTTTTTACAGTGTTTGTATCTTTCAGGCAAACCTACTTGATTTCATAATACTTCGAAAGCAAGCGATCACCAGCCAACATCGTATCCCTCATTATTAACATTATTTCATACAACCTGTCGGATTGGCGAAGTTCACCCCGTGACATCCACGGAAAGATCTGAGCTGAATTATCCACAATCCTTAGCTAACTACTACACTAGAGTTACATTAAAATCTAACGCACCGGAGTTTCTGGATGACACAATGACTCCTTGTTTTTCCTTGTTGACTGAAGTTAGCCATAAGCCATGTTTAACCCATCACACTGTGATTCAATCAATCATACAATCCATTTAACTCAAATTATTTCCATCCCAACAGACATTTCGTACTCTATTCTTTAAATCACACTAATGGAAGACACAACATTCGTTGATATTAAATACTTTCTAAAACTCTTTGAGACTACCATATATATTCTCGCAAAATGGGAGAGTGCCTATTGAAGGGAACGTTCATTCTGTGCATGCAATTCATGTCCACTAAATGCCATCTTTTTATAATTGTAATTAAATTGTCTTGTATGATATCTACTACCCACACTTACAGTATACATCTCCATTAAACTTTTATCAAATTTCTAAACAAATATAGATGTAGGTTTTCTTCAAAAATAAAAATATATATCAAATAGTGTAAGCATTTTTCACACTTTTACATTACGATTACATTAAAAAAAACGCTATCTGCAGCGTGTTTACTATAAATATAGAATAAACAAAACCATCATTCATACGAATGGGAATGAGTCGTGAAAACAAAAAAGATGAAAAAATCTATATTCTATAGGTCTTTTTATGACTGATAAAGTAAAACAAAAATCTGGAATGGCCTACTTCAGGATTACTACAACAAAGTATTAAATTCGTAAACAAACATGCAATAATCTGATATATTCAAATGAAGCTAATAATAATTATTAATCAAAATAATTAATAAGTCAGGGTAATTAAGTACAAAGAAATTATATCTTTCTATATATATATATATATATATATATATATATATTATATATATAATATAGACAGAGTCAAAAAGTCAGTTGGGTTTTTGACTCTGACGAAGACCGCTTGTTACGGTTGAAAGATCTTAGTCTTGTTTTCCCATTTCTTATTGTGGTTTGATCATTGATATATATATATATATATATAATTTTTAAAAATAAAGTAATTTATCATTAATATTTTATAGACATTTATCAAATTTTTATTCTTAGAAATTTATAATTTCTCTATTTCATTAATTATCCTTATTATCATTTAATATATGATAACTTAAAAGTAATATTAGTAACACTCATCGAAGTATATTATTAATAAAATCATTGAGCAGAATGAAAGTATGAGGGAGTAATCAGATTATAGTTACGGTATACCAATCTTGAGATTGCAGGAAGTCATAGTATATTTCCGGACAACTACACTGACGAAAAAAGGCACAACAATATTCATGAAAATTAGTGATAATATAGTTATCACTATATATAGGCACAACGATATTGACAATTGGTAATGAGAATATAGTGATTGCAATAACTATATTGGCGAGAGAGTAGTAGGTTTTGTATAGCAGTATTGACGAGGGATCAGTGAAAATACATTCTGGGATGACTATAGTGACGACGAAGTAGTGAGAATATAGTTTTGGTACAACTATATTGAATAGAAAGTAGCAAGAATATTGATGAAAGAGTAGTGAAATGCATTGTTCGGGGTAACTATATTGGCCAATATAGTGAAGATAGAATCGTAAGAATTATTAATATTAAGCTAAACAATTTTAAATACATGCATATTGTTAATATCACTGAGGTTAGTATGATTTATATTAGAAATAGGTAAAACCGTAATACCTCGTAAGATGATCCTGGAGTTGATGCGCTTTCGGACGTTGTCCATATTCGATCGCAACAAACCTACTGAGAGTTAGGTTTGTTGCAATCGAAGATGGACAACGTCCGAAAGCGCTCCAACTCCAGGATCATCTTACGAGGTATGACGGTTTTACCTAATTCTAATATAAACAATTTTAGCTTACGTGAATTTTCTTTGGTTAATCAGAGAGAACAGGTAGGGAAGTTAAAACGACTAAATGAGTGAGTTCTTATTTCTTTGATCATAAATAAATAAATAACAACTATTGAAGGCAATGCAACAATTAGAAAATTACTTAAAATTATATATAAATATTAGAGCAAAAAATTTAAAAATTTGGGAATTGTAGTAGTTTCGGAAGGTTCAGTCGCGCGTAGAAATTATCAGGAATAAAAGGAACCCAAAGATATCAGACTTGATTTTACTTCTGATAAATGTCTCACGACTTATGCTAAACAAAAGCTAAAGAGGCAGACAGTTATTCCAAGAGAACAAATATTTCTTAACAAATCCAAAATAGATAATCCTTGAGTTATTTTGAAATCGACTATTATTTGTGAGAATATATGAGTGGTCGTGAAACATTTGTGTTCAAGTTAAAAATAGTTGTTAGTTCATTGGCTAGATATAAGAAATGCGGAGACACCCAACCTCCTCGACACTGGGCATATGACTTCTGCCTACCACATGGAATCTCAAAGATTGCCTCCTATTTGACTTGTAGTGGTACTGCGTGCTCAATATTCTTTATTAATTTCAGAAATGTTATAAGGAATGCCACTTTTTCGTATACTTTTGAGCCTTGAAACCATTCCTAGTAACCAGATATTCTATGTGTTTAATAGTAAATTAAGTTTTAAGTTCTTTATCACACGTGGAAATCGTAGACAAATGTAGCATAAAAGTATGATTATGAAAACGAATCTTTCCAAACACGTAGGAATTAGTAATGATTTTATCTAAAAACAATTTATAACGTAACAACTTATTAAATGATAAAACTGCACAATGAAAAGAACGAAAAGAGATACCTGGTTGTAGGCAGAAGATGGGTTTAAAGTTCAGGAGTCTCTAATAAAGAGAAGGGAGGAGAGAGGAGTAGATCATGTTTACAATTCACAGAACTGGACTAGACTAGACTCCTACCCCTCTATATTTCAAATTGACCCAAAACAATAGGGTTATTTTCCTTCCAAGAACTATAAATCTGTCAAAGGATCCGATCTGTATCGTGTATAAAACACACATATCCAGAATCAATCAAAATATTACAAATAGATTCACATGGGGGCTCAAAACATACAAACTCGTTGAAATATGGAAACACTTTTATTTTTATAATCACTATAATTTATAATTAGTGAAATGAGATTTGTAAATGCATTCCTTAGAGAAACATGCTCAGTAAGCAACAGAAAAAGAAGGAATGAAAAGTGAATTGAGTGGCGCGAAGTGTAGAACATCAGTTACAGATCAAACAGCAAACGTTCCGAATCGACAGTTACAGGTACAAACATAGAGCAGGAACACACAATAGCTCAGAACCAATATAATAGAAAGGAACATCATTAAACCAATCGAGTATCTCGATTAACAGAAGAACACATTTCTGCAAAAGAATAAGTGTTTTCTATGAGCATTCAGAAATATTCTTCTATTCAAAGAACATAGACAATTTTCATTTAACCAAAAATGTTTACATCAAATGACTTGTAAACTTACTGCCAAACATAATGAAATGTAGTTATGAAATTTGAGCCTTGATGATTTCATTATCTGTTTTATTTTTACTTTTCATTTGAAACATCCTTTCTAAATCAGAATAATTTCAAAAACGAAAAATAAATAAGTGAATAAAATCGTTTATTGTCAGCACTTTTCAGAGGACTTATTTTTAATGGAGGTCTTAGCTTGAAAGAAAGAGAAAACGAGAAAAAATTGCCCATATTTTTTCTTGTTTCCAGTTTCTTTCAAGCTGTCCACTGAGGACCATCACCCATTCCTATTATAGACATTTTCAAGTCTACGCATTTTATGTTTTAGTTACAGCAGTGATAGCAAATCTTTTGACTTTGCAGTGTCAAAATTTTGAAAAATCGAGACATAACTTTCGTGGCGTGTCACACATTGCAAAAGTAAAGACTAAAACGAAAATATAAACATTTATAATTTTTGTAAGATAATTATTTTATTAATTCCATTTAAAATATAAAAACCAAAATATAGCATTTTAGCATTTAGAATTTATCATTTTTTCAGAATTTAGAATTTCATAATAATATCAAAATTAAAATACACATTTAAATGCTAATTATTTTGTTTAATGCCAATTAAAATACAAGGACCATAATTATGAAACCAGAATTTTACCATTTATAATTTAGTATGTTTTGAGAATTTAGAATTTTGATATTAATATCAATATAAAACAATATGTTTAAATGTTTCTAAAATGTATATTTGTTAGGCAATATTATTGTACTTGTACATACAGGTCTGGTTTCAGAAATAAAATATTAATAATTTATATTATTATTATTAATAATAACCAATTTTGGCTGTTATGAGAGACAAATATTTAAATTATGAAATTTTTTATAATTGTAGATGCGTATCATGATAAATGAGGTGCATGTCAACACTCCCATGCGTGTCATAGGTGCCACTGAGTTAGAGAATGTACAACTATCTTTCTACTTTATTGTTAATTTTTTGCGTGATAGTACAGCTTCAGTTTACGTTTCAATCCAAATTTCATTGAAAAAGTGTCACATAGACTTATTATCTATAACAATGTGTCAAATGTCATGAAGGTGGTTTAGTTTACACAAAACATTTCACCGCCATAACGACAGCACTATATAAGAACTCCACATTACCTGACATTTGTTCACTCTCATGCCTTTTCTGTTTCTATAGATCATTTTATTCACTGCCATCTTTAAATGTTGAAGATTTTGAAAATAGACGAAGCAAGTCTGCTACAATATGTCTCAATACTATTTATAATAAGAATATTCACTGTTCTGCAGGGCGTGATATCTTTGCTTTCCATGCTTGATATTCTCATTTCCATAGCATTCCACTTTCTATAATCTATTTTTTATAAATATATCTCACTAATTAATAGTTTTTCACCAATTTATATCAGAATAATGGCATAAAGTTATAATTTTTTTATGTTATATCAAGTGCCTCGTCATCATTGTATAATAGTATTGCCATTTTTTAACTAAATTATATTAATGAAATAGATTACTTTTTTCCGTTAGTTACGCTTTCAAAACATCTCTGAATTCACAAGGTCGATATATGAATTTTACATTTTTTAGTTTACTTTTAGTAAAGTATTAAAAATTACAAAAAAAATATTTCTGTTAAAGGTGCTTTAACGTTTTTATGTTCGACAAGGTATTAATTTCAATCCGCTCTTCTGGTCTTTACTAGAAACATTCACATCGTATTAAATTAAGTCTTGGTATAAAGTGACATCTATAATAAAAAGTGATATAATCTATATATAAAGTGAATAAATATATAAATATAATTAAATACTATAATATATTCCTATTCCTACGAAGCAATCCTGGGGATAGTAATGGAGTGATTATCCTCCTCTAATAGCCTCTAGTAATCAACTCCGACTTTCGGCCTTCGCAAGGCTACCCTGTTAACCTGCTATATGCAAGTGACAAACGAAAGAGGAGGAGAAGGTAGCCAGGGGCTGGGACTGATCACCTTCGTTTCACAATCATTCGCCAAAATACCACCGATAGAGTTTCAGGGCTTTTCCCCTGTATGATACAAAGGAGAAGGAAGTTCGGAGACCATCCTCCGGAAGCGCAGGGAGCCCACAAGCGCTAACTTAGTGAGAGCCAACCTCCCACAAGTGCAAAGCGATTCCGACCTAACACTATTACAATGCGACATAAAGTATGATCAGAAACTTATTTATACAAAATACTTGTAAAGTAAAGATAAACTTGCAGTATAAACAATGTTCAATAAGAATATAACGTCTGTTGAAGAAGTGTTATTATTCTGACTTATACTGTAGCGAGAGAATAGGAAGTCATCCTAGTTTCTAACAAATAATCTAAAAGAAGAACATAACTCGGTCTTCGAAACGAGTTATATGCAGGAGAACTTTGTTTATGAGGAGAGTTATAGCGAGATGGTCTATCCAAGTATGAAAAAATAAAAATACTAAAAAAAAAAGAAAGATTAACCACAGTCTACCATGATTAGTAGTCATAAGAGAAAATGGTCTAGCTGACTGAATGACTAAATCTAATCAGCTAGGCTACACTTCATTTTTGAAGAAGGAACTATTCGGTAAAGGATAAGCAGAAAGGACAACTCATGAGGGAAACACCATGGTTAAGCATTCTAGTAAACATCAAGTAATCTGTGGCATTTTCAAACTTATCAGGCGCCGTACAACGATTTGCTCGAGGCATGTGGAGCTTTATTATTGAAAGCGCTTCCGAGTAGCGAATGGTTTATCCAGTGACGAATGACTCTTCAAGCGCTCAGTTCACCTTTTCACTGATTCTTTACCCTCGCTATTGACGTTCATCATTATTATGGGCGCAATGTGCATTAATGAATCGTCGAGCATGTCCAAACCAAATCAACATTAAAAAAAAATGGGTACGTTTATAATGAACTTAAAAAAAAATAATATCGTGAAATTCTTTTCTGTAAATTTAGAGGTTCTGAGGACATCAAGTCGGCGGTTTACCTCTAGTTATGCACTGGTTGACTAATTAATCAAATTGACTGCAGCCAATGGGATGGGAAGTGATATTACCATCTCGCCAGCCCTTCAAAGGCGCTATCTTCGGAGGACCGCACGCGTCGACCAGGTGCTTGGCTAATTAATTAAACATTTAGTCGGTTAGTCGATTCAACTTACCATCTGTGTATCAAAGCACCCTGACCTACATACAGCTTCTAATACTCTCCAACATGACTTTACAAACTCACAGCAGAAGAAAATAAGATTCTCAATTTTCAAATTAATGTTGAATAAAATGGTTTTTTCCCAAAATGTTTTCGAATATTTTTGAACGATGGCTATAAAAGAAATAATTTATAATTTCAAAAATACCATTATGCTTCTTACTATTTAAAATACTGTAATAGTGAAAAAAAATTCGGTAATTTGATGGATTCATAGGTTTTTTATGACACCATGTTGGGTAGGTTACTTGCAGTGGCAGTCTCACAAGGGAACACATATAGGTCGAACATTAACCCAATACCACACAATAAAGATATTTACATTATTAATGTAGATAGTTCAATATCAATAAAGTAAATAAAATAAAGTTCAATAAATATCAATCACTATCAATAAAGATAGTTCTACATTGTTTTTCTACAAAATCTAGCCTGAATGTGGCCAAACACAAGTGTACTTGGAGAAGGGTTCTTTAACGAGTACCTGACATCGTACTGAGAGACGACGCGCTCAGATTTAATCACCTCCCACGTGAATAAATCAAGAGCCAGAGTAGATATTGAACCCGTACCTACAAAATCAGAAGAGAGCACGTTGTCACTGAGCAAACCTAACCTGCGTTTTTTACTCTTAGAATGATGTCTGGATGGGCGTCGATGGGAAATTGACAATATGATTCAATTTTGATATTCACCGGTTAGTGATACAGGTCTCATACAGTATGTTATATATTAATTTTTGGTACTTGAAGATCTGATAATGCTTCACTCTCTGGACTTATTTCATTGGTGAAATTAAAACAGTGGGCGTTCATTTAATTAATGAAATCAGTGCATTTGTTTTACATCAGTTTTTATTTTATATTTGCGATTCTAAAAATTTTGATTCACTTAAAATTTAGAGTAGCTAATTTACAATACAGAACGGAGATATATATGTATTTTGACGAAGAACCAACCAAATCCAGAATTCTTATTTTCTATTCACCCGTGCGAACCTGGTATAGTGTTTTATAGTTTACAATATAAATGAAGACGCTAATGCGTGCCTCGCATTAGTGTGTTCGCATTGGTATTATTAAAGTATATTACTAAGATTGCTAACTCGCTGGATCAGATAACTATAGATTAGTAGCTAGAAGCAACTAATAACCTTTTGCTTTTTATTTTAAATCAACGTGTATTGACTTACACTTAGAAAACACAGTCATGATAATTATGGAGATACTACAACCATTTTTGACACAACATAAAAAAGCAAGAAGACATTAATAGTCCATTTCAAGTGCCTACATTTACATATACCTACCCAATACCACCAAAGAAAAGAAAGGATCCAAAGAGTATCAGAAGGACAATGAAAGTAAGAAAGGAGGACAGATCATCGGAGTAGGCGTGAAATAGAAGCTTCAAATCGTTAAAGGAAACACCAGAAAACACAAGGTGACTTGAGGATAGATGAGTGTGCGATAAGAACAGCCTGCGCCCAGCGTGAAGTCGCCCTCAATGCAAACAACTGGAGGCACCAGAACAGTTTGAGGTTGGGCTCCTAAACCGGGTAAGCTGCAAGAAGAGGAAGGAAGTAGCAGCTAGGGTCACTGAGGCAACGTGACCGAGGCCCACGGTAATTATTACCTGTCATTAATCAATAATTACACAACTTCCTTAAATTTTTTAGAGTTCTTTAATTTTCTGAATAATTACGTATTTTTTTAATTATCATTAATTAAAAACCCCTGGTGAAATTTGCCATGGATTATCATATTAATTATAAAATAAAATTTAATAATTAATAATTTTTTTTAATCTTATGTCTGTGATTTTATAAAAAATACATTAAAGAAATCCGACTTTTCAATAAAAGTGGAATTTGATAGTTGTACTTTTAAGTTCATAGTCCGAAATTAAGTTCAACCGAATTAGGACAGTGCTAAATATATTTCATATGACTGGAGTAACCAAAGAAGGGGAAAAACTGTTACTCGATTGGTTATGAAGTGCAAAAGTGCCTTTATCTCTACGAATTGCCTAAATCAACAAGGGTCATTTCTATACAAAGGACCGATACCTGTAACAGACCAATATCAATAGGATGCGGCAAACTATTCGACATTGAGCTATTACAAAACTCTTGATATACACCCTCCAAACCATCGTAAAAGTATCACCTGAATTAAAGAGACCTCAAAACATGTATACCCATCGAAATCTCAAATCAGTGTTTTCATGATAACTATCAGTAAATGTCTGAAGTAAAAGGTCTATTACTTTTCACGTTTTGATCTGTCAATACCCTCCGACAGTTTAGTTGTATTTACTACAGAAAAACTAAATTACTCGTTGAAAGTTATTACTCACAGATCTTGTTAATGTTGATTATTAAGGGTCTGAGCACTACACTGGACTGTGCCTATAGTAGCGGTTGACATTGAGAGCGGATAGATGGTCTTCAGGTAATGGCCACTGTCATGGTTGGGCTCTTCTCTTTCAAAGTGCTGAGATAATCAATCGTTTTAATACCATATTGTAAGAAAGGCGTTAACACGAAGAGTTTACAAAACACCTTTTGATTGGAGCATTTTCAATAAAACAGTCAATAATAACATCTTTTCATAAACAATGGATACAGAAATAGGGAATCGAACAAACATTAAGGATGGATTTTATTAACAAATAAACTACATTTCAAGAGAATGTGAGACGGCAGCACGTACACCATCTTTTATAAAAACAATTTCCAGAGAGCTTGTTATTATTGCTCATGAACCAATAATGTATTAATATTTGTAGCGGAACAAGTTTGTGAAACTTCTTTTTAAACATCAAATAATCAACTGTTTTCAGTAAAACATGAAATTTGAAGACAGACTGGGACTTTATTATTTTTTTTCATCTACCAAAGCAATTAACTTCTTTAGTTATCCCAAAGTATTCATTTATTTTCAGGATATCCTCTCTTTTTTATTTTATTTGCCTTTAAAAGAAAGATGAATCTCTACCCATTAGAATTTTTATTTAAATTGTAACATCAAAAGGAAATTATAAAAATAACATACATTAATTCAATATAATTTTCCAATTTCTATTTTATCGAGTTAATTGATTTGGAAACTGAGGGGCTCAAATATAACTCCTCTCTCTAATTATGATGACTTTGATGTTAAATATGTTGGAATATATTGGAACCAATTAGTGACAGCCAATCATAAATGTGTAGCCAGCATATCCAGTGAGTAAGCAATTATAATAATTATACAATAACCACAAAAATGGGACGGTCAAGCTACGAAATACTACACACATCTCCAATTAAATAAATGATGAAATCATAAATAAATAAATTTAAATAAATGAAACTATATAACCTTCAATTTGAGCAATTTTTATTGGAAAGTAGCTGAGCCGGTAAATACTGCTTCTACCTGTCGGGGTTGGACGCCCAACGAAATTCAAGATAACTGATTCATTTCCATTGGGACTTGTTATTGAAACTTCATGTGGAAGTTTCTGAATTACGTGGTGGTCGCAATAAAAGCGGAAAATTTGAAGGTCAGATGAGATTGTGAATATAATGCGTGCTTACTTGGGTCCCCTTTTGATTTGTTTTATGTTTTATTTGATACCCACATCGTGGAAGGAAACATCTTTCAGACTTTCAAAGGCAAGTGATTATTTTATTCAAAAGTGAAAATCCGACTTGGAAACTGACAAAATCTCTAGCTGTGTTACAAAATTTTTTTTTTGAACGATTACAAGGCATCATTTTAATAATGTTGTTGCTACTTTGAGGTGGTTAGATGCCTTCTCTAACTATCACACTTGCCTTTGGAAATCTTAAAACTGTTTCCTGTTTCCTTCCAGCATGGGGGTATCAAATAAAACCTAAAACCAATCAAGAAAGGATGAAAATAGAAAGAATTAAGCAAGCATTTTATATTAAAATCAAATATATGATTTTATATGAGCTTCAAATTTTCTGCTTTTCTAGCGACCACTGTTGATATTGGAGGGCTATTAATCAACAGTGCTACATTATGTGTATTATAGTTATTAAAGAATATACTGTGGATATCACCTTATAGTATTGGTAGTTAATTAAACTAGTTTAAGACATTGACTCTAATATTTGAAATTACACAAACCACTTACATTTCATATCATAAATAATCATAAAATTATCAGTCAAAATGTACGGTAAAAACCGGATGCCACTCTCTACCGCTAAGGGCCGACTGGCATAGTCCGGGTTTATACGAATGTAGGTTTCATACCAATCAACAGTAGGAAAAAAACCCTAAAATACTTTAAGTATAGTTAAAAAACTGTTTATAACTTAAAAATAATCGAAAAGAGATAATATCCTAACTTAGATGAAAGGATATTGAATAAATACAAAAATCTAGAATAATCGATGAAGTAAAACCAGAACTTGTCCACTTGAAATGTGCAGAAACATCAGCAATAACAAAGAAGTAATCAGTGAAAATGTCTCACGTAACTCTAAACATGTTGTTACTCTCGACTACTATTTGCATATGTTGGAAACGAACGGTTTTCAGAATGCCAGGTCTAGTTTTACCCATCTAATCGAATTTATCTAACTTTTCCTATAGTAAAGGAAATTACATTACAAATAAATCATTGCCGAACTCAATTGAGGAAATGTAAATAAAGTGAGATTGTTGCTGTGTGTGAAATACCTTTTGGCATCCAAGCCAAAGTCCATTTATTCAGCCATCACTGCAACCTTTTAGATAGAAATTGTTTATTGCTTCATTGATAAATATGATTAAGGGAAATGTATGGCCTCAGAGTGACAGACTAAAAAATGTTCAACTACCCTCTTTGTTCGGTATCTCCTAAAAAAGTAGACGTTCAAACCACTTCATACTTGCAACAATAAAACTTGAGGTAAAAGATTTAACAATAGAGCCACGTTCACTGGAGCAAAGCTAACAAAAGGGGCAAACCACTGGCTCGGTCAATATTACTGGCATGTAAATACACTAAATACCTTTCAGCATTCTTATCTAAAAGAGAATAACAATGGTTTAAAATCTTATCTTTGATTCAAGCAAAACAATTGGCACAACTGTTCTAGTATTTCCGATTACTCACTTCAACTTGCAATAATTATTTATTTAAATAGGCATAACGAAATACAGAATAGAAATAACATTAACAGCAAATAACATTTGCCCTGTATGTTAGCAGACGAGAACCGAAATATAGAAATGACTTCTGTCAGTTTTTTTGGTTCAATTTGACTTCTTATCTTCATGGGCAGTTTTTTTTTAATAGTTTCTTATATATATATACACTAGAATTTTCAAAAGAACACACAGAAAAGAAATCACTGAAACTCACTACTATATTTCGATATCCTCGTCGTCAGGAATAGATGTGAATCGCTCCAAAGGATGATAACGACTCAACGGAGCTTTGGACATACGATCTAAAAGGACTGGTAACACTTCAAATAAACTGTGACACACAGAATGAAACGTAAAAAAAGACTTTCCAATATTTCGATCGTTATAGCGGTCGTCCTCAGCAGAAGATGTGATTTGACGAAGGACGACAGTCAACTGAGAAAACGTTCTGGTAGAGGGCTAAAGCAGTGTTGCCGCGACGGAGAAAATAGAAAAAAACTAAGGAGTCGAGATTAAAAAAATGTAAAGAAAAATAAAGTGGAAGAAAATAGAAAATTTTCTATCTTTTGTTTTGCAAAAGATATTCTTGTCTATACTTTTTTTTTTAAAAAAATAACCCTCAGATCGTAATATTGCCAAAATTATTGAAAATCGCAAGTATAAATATCTTACTGTGGCAGTCATAAGAGACAAATAGTAAACTGAACTCTTATATTTACAATATCAATAGCCCCTATTGTTATTCAGTTGACGAGGACTGGATCATATAGAGATTCCCTTTTTTCTCTTGATATTTCCGTGAAATTAGCATAATGTAAAGCTAGGACAGTTGTAATAAATTAGCAAAGAAACTAGTACAAAGTGAATTTATGAAAGAAGTATATGAATAAACATGATCAGGCTATAGGGAACCCTTTTTTAATTATTTCGCTACGAATGTGTTGAGAATAGCAGCTGCTGGCTGTGGAAATCTTCATTAAGGAAACAATTTCATTATGCCCCTTTCAAGTTGAAAGTTCTTCAACTATTTCCCTTGGAAGCAAATCAAATCATGACTAATGCTCCTTCTGTCGTCCTTTGACAAAGCTTCAAGGGTGACAGCTACCATCATCACCGCCTTGACTGGGTCTTCAACAGTCATTCTAAACTGACTGCTCTCTGAACCCAGATACATTTCTTTGATTTGAAGACAGGAACTTGATAATCAAGATAGTCAATACTGCCGGATAATTTAAGTAAACAAGTCAGAATATTACTTAATGACTCTTTTCTACCATTGTAAACGCGTAACTATTTTAAATAACGGAAGCTTAGAATATAAATAGATACAATATTCATGTAAAAATAAAATGTGAAACAGTTAACCAATCTCATTAACAGTTTTTCCGTTGAATGTTTTGCAAAAGATATTCTTGTCCATACTTTTTCTTTAAAAATAACCCTCAGATAGTATGCTATTTGGACTCATAAATCCTTCAACAGCGTTCCATAATTATATCCACAGGTGATAATTATTTCAGTGCAAATATATATTGACCCTAATAATAATAAATAATAGTGTATCAGTAAGAGACAATTGGTATTACTATTCTACAAATATTAAGTTCAATTTTAAAATTGTAGGAATACTAAAATTGCCACTGCTGTTAGAAAGCTGTCAAAAAGGTATATATGTCTTTATAATTACTGCACGGCACTTATTTCAAACATTAAATAACTATCGATATCTTAATAATTGAATATAAATTTTGTAATTATTATTATCCTATAACCAGAACTACTTACTAACAGTACTCTATAGATAGAATTATTAATTATTTAACAAGTAATTAGTATTAAAATATTGAAAAGAGATGGAAGAGGCTGATGTGGTGTTGTCTCCTTCGCCGACCAGGCTCGCCCTCTGCCGTGCAGTCCATCCTATTGCCCTTACACGTCATTCATTACTGTCGTATGACCTGCAGCTCTGCAGTGATCAGGCTTCCTTCCGTTCTGTAGGACGGCTGCGACTTACTCTGAGGAAAACCTTTATCTTTCTCAAGGGTAAGCTTCAGGGGCTCTTTCCATGGTTTTCTGTAAACCATTTCACTCACCTATCAGCAGAGGGTTTATTACAATTTTATAACCATCGAAGATTTTTTTTAAATTAACTAATAACTCTACAGTCCACCAGCAATGATCTATACTTTTTTAATATTTGAATTACTACGAGTATGCTCGTATATAATAATATATAGTAATATAGTTATTACTATATTATATGATGAATTAATTTCAAAACTGTTATTTGTGCAAAGAGAATAAAAATAGTTTTCAACGGAAAACAAATAAAAATAAGGAAGATCAGGAATCAGCCCCTTTTATTGCGCCATTCGTTGTTTTTATTCCTGATCCGGGTGACCATAACATCCAAAGCAGTAGATAACGAAGTAAAAAGTAAACAATATTGAGATAAAATCTCAATACCGCCATAAATATTCTATTGTTGTTTAATGTATATGTTGCTATACTATTATTGCTATTTAATATTATAAATTTAAATTAAATAAAAAATTTAATTGTTGATTTATTTTAAATTAAAAAAAAAAAGAAAAAACTTGGTCTATGCTGAGATATATCTAATCACTTGAAGTAGCCACTTTCATAAAACAACTAACTGCAGCACATACCTAGAACTAACTTAACTTACAACCTAGAACAATAGTACTACTATATCACTTAGTAGAATCAAAATAATGAAAAGCACTAAGGAATTGTTCAGGCTGTTCTTGTAGTTGCAACTCCAATTATAAGACTAGTCTTTAGGTGTTTCTAGTTAACGTATCCGTCCTTAGTCAAATGCATGTTCTAAACGAAAACTCGAGTGTACGTTTCAGATATTCTGTTGAAAAAAAAAACAACGACAGATTATTCTATCCCAGGAGTCGCTAATCAGTAGTCTACGAACTCCTCATGGTCCACAAAAGAATCTTAGTGATCCATGGAAATTTTAAAACAAGTTAAAAAAATAAGTATAAAACTACTTTGTACTTTTGTCTACTAGTCTAATCTAACATTACGTTAGATTAATAACTTAACATTACGTTTATTAGTTATTAGTAATAACTAATACGTTACTAGTACTACTACTATTAGTACTAGTAACGTACTAGTTACGTTATTAGTAATAACTAATTACCAAATGTAGTTATTAATATCGACGTATACATAGTTTTCCGAATACCGACATTACACCTACATCAAAGTTGTGTGGAATTCAATTCAACGTATATCAAATTCGACGGACTTATATGTCGGAAACGGGGTGCTGATATAAGAACGATCCGCAGGTTTGAATGAATTATAAGATTTTATTTGGTATAATCAAACTATAAATGTATTCTAATGTAATAAATAGGACATGTTTAATCACTTTTGAATCTTTTTTAAAAAAAATTGTTGTTGGTCATTAACACTACTTCTCTAAATATACTATAGTAAATTTAGTATTCGTGATGTTCGATAGATAATCGACCACTAATCTTTAAAAATTATTGAAAATATTCTTAAAGAACACAAACCACCAAAACATGAGGAGTTATGTATCGACTGAAGCAATGATACTACACAGGCAACTCAGCATTTGTACAATTCCTGGTAGTTTTAGAATCAGGATATATCAAATGAAGGATTGGTATGAGACAAACTGAATTCTAGAGATATTTGGAAACCGGATATACCAACTACGGTTTTAGTATAGGATAGAATGACTCGTCTTTACTACAAGATAAACCGAAAATTATATGAATCATTATGTTTAGTACCATAAGAAAGGTTTTTATATTTCTATATGCTCATTAATACAAGTAAAAAATAATTAACACAAGGATTCAAGCCATAAATTTAAACAGCTGATGAGTCGAGCTAAAAAGCGCATGTTTTTATTGATTTTTTACCTCAAAATGAGGATATTCAAATAGTTTTTTTATTAATAGTTTTTAAATTATCGAAAAACAGATCAATTGTATGTTTTTGTTTAGGGTTTACAAAATGATGGCAAATACAAATTTGTGTGGACACCGATGGGATGCACTAATTAGAAGTGAAGTCATTATGGCATTGCTGCAATGATAACTCTGCTGAGAAGCAGCCAATCATCGAGGAGTGATGGTCCAAACCGACAATTAATGAACTCAAGGGATGAGCATTACATCGTGAGCCAATCAATATTCAAGCAAGTATTTACACCGACGGAGGAGTCAATGCTTCAAACCACCTCGACATGTATTACACGATAAGAAATATTAGCCCACCGTCACAGATATATTACCTATGAAATTAAACTAGATAATGATATATACCACATTATGATTCAATAAATTTACACCTGAAATATTAATTCCTAAACTATGCCAATGGATAAACTAATGTAGCACCTACCTCGTTATACTGTAATAATAACTTGCACATCTGCATTAAATGGACTCAGCATTACAAATTATCGAGGAATTATCTATCACACTCTTGTAAATTCGCAACATTTTTCAGAACATGGTTGTTCATGATTTTCAACCACCCTATTAGAATCAACTAAAGAGACACAATTAATCTGCATACACTGCAAGTATGTAAACCCTCCATGGGCCCCTCTGCCCGTAGCACAGACTTATTTTAAGAGTTTCAGATCAAATTCCGGACTACTGAACCTGCTCAGCTGCAGGTAAGATCAGTGGCCTTTGTAGCCCCTGACTCAATGAATCTGTGGATATAAAGCCAATGCAGCCTGTGGTAGGGCTGCACGGCCCCACTAGGGGCAGACACTTTAAATTTCAAAGTAAAACACTAAGAGAAAGAAGTGTCATAACTTATTACGTCCATATCCTTCCTATCACTAGAGAAGCGGGCAGTTAAGTGCCAACGTCCCGATCACTTTATGAGGTCGGTCCAAAGTCATGTAGCCAATCATTTCTATTTTGATGAAGACGAGTATCAAAATATTGAAATAAATTACGTCAGTTTTTTATATCTGTACTTCCCTCAAAGTTTCATATTTGAAAGTTAATATACAAATATACACTTTTCCAGGAAAAAAAGATCAAAAACGAACAACAAAGTTCAATATAGATAAGTTAAGAACACATGTTTACTAATTTTCTCTTTAATTTTCGGTTTGAAACGTCCATCAGGAGAGATAAGAGAGGGAAACCAAGCGCACTGGCACAGAGACTGTTAGAGATCAACAATGTTACCGCATTGGCACCTGGTCACAGAAAATAAGGTAGCCAAGAATTAATTTAAAACTACACATAGGAGAAGGAATAAGAAAAAAGTAATAAATAAAAGAAAAACAGAGGGATGAACAAAGGATGTATGTAATGCATAAAAAAAATACAAAGACCCAGCTCCAATAAAAATTAAAAACAAAAAACTTTCAAATAATTAAATAAAATTATAAGTTAAATAAAAAAAATAAATTCAAATACATTATCTTTTTAGATTAAGGACAGGTACTTTAGGTATACTGAGAATATGGCCTTCTTCGGAGGCTTGTGGAGTAACATTTTTTTATAATCAGAGGGGAATGGTGCAGGACCTACAACCTGTAGCACTCATTAAAGGGGAGTCTGCGGCAGTTGGCATGCATAGCGATGGGAGGAAGATGGTAGCAGTTGTTGATGAAACTAAATATATATATATATACTTTGACTAAGTTGAAAATCAAAGATGAAATAGGTATGAAGTTTATAAATACATGTATACATGAAGTCTGCTCCCAGCATTTACTAATACATATGTATACACTGTTAATCTTGACCTGTTTTAAACCTGATACCACTAACACGCTGACTTTGGCAGCAGGGCACCACATTACTCACTCTTTTTTATAAAACGTTCGTGTTTCCACATGTTCTGTTCTACTTCAGGTTTAAATTGTCCAAGACAGACGAAGAACAGAACGTGTTCGAAATGAGTTGTTTTTGTCAGATATTTTGTGAGTGGAGACTTTTATACCACTTCAACCCATATGAGTAAATACACAGCATAGCTCTCGAAAGATGTTATCTTTAGTTTAACGAAGAAAAAGATGAAAGACCGGAAGTAAAGCAAGCCAAACAGACAAGTAGACTGTTTAAACAGGATATCTGAGGAATACGACGAGGCCGCGCCTAAGAGCAGCTCGGGAGCAATTGAAACAGAAACTCAAGCCACTGAAGGGCGCTGAGAGGGCTCGCCCTTCTGGCCGTCTGCCAAACACCCTTCCCCTCGTCACTCTGACTTATTAGGCCATCTTAGTAATTTATTACTGCAAGTAGTTCACTATCATATTGCCATTGTTTTATACAGATAGAAAACCACACTCTAATTCTGTCAGGAAACTATTCAACAACTGAAATAAACATACTTCCCTTGAAATTACATTTCACATTGGAATGAGTGTGAACAAAATTCACCTTTCAAATAACTGGGAAATTTCTCCATTTCATATTACGAAAGGAACACTGCTCAGGCGTTTTGTATGTAGATCAAAGTTGTTAGTTCCTAAATATTACGGTACTTTTGAGTTAATGATCTTGAACTGTGAGAATTACCATAATATTAATTCGTTTTAGCTCCCAGTTTCTATGCGATTACCAGCCAGTTTGAAACAAAGTTTTACAAGTAGATTTTCAACATGAAGATGAAAATACCCAAAACCGGTAGAATACCTCTACCTCAGTCCATGAGATAAGAAGGTATCATTTACTAAAGCGATTTTAACTAACCTCTATGGTACTAACAATATACTCGTAGGTGTACATGACTTCTAAACCGACGATCTGTAAATCAGGCAGAGCCTTTACTTACTGATTGATTTCGAATAGACTGTTTGAAGTCTGAAATGAAAAGAAGAAGGCAGATGAAGCGGGATATTTCAAATCTATATAAATAAAATAATGATTTTGTCTGTACATCGCTTAGAACTGACTCATTTCAAGTTATCTTTATGTTTCATATATTGGAGAAACCGAATCCAACCTTCGAAAAATTTCTGTCGGTTTGCCCGAAAAATTTTGTCACAAGTAAACTCAGCCACTATAACACATATCAAGTACTGAAACTTTTACAGTAGAGTTGTGTATGTCTAACTTAAAATATAGGCTCTGAATGGATTGATAATTCAACGTAGAAGTGAAGTTATGGATGTTTAAAGCAAAAACGTTTGTCACAAGTAATCTCAGCCACCATAAGACATAGCGAGCTGAAACTTTGACACTAGATTCATGTATACCTAACTTAAAATATAGGCTCTAAATAGATTGATAATTCAGTGCAGAAGCGAAATTATGGGGCTTTAAGCTCTATTTTGCTCACTTCGCAGACAAGTTTATTTTGAAAATATACAGGTGTGGCAAGTAGGTATTGTTAGTTGATTTTAATTTCATTGGAGCATATGAATATATTGCGTATTTGACATCATTGAAAAGGAGTTTCTCAGAGTTCAAGATGTACTATCTATTCAGAATAAATGGCTCCAGAGTAGCCAGCCACTTGCGTGCTTGCCAAAGACAGTAGTGAAAATGTATTATATATGAATGTAACAAACAAAATTAATTTAAAATTTGAATAATATAAACAATAGAAATAAAGTAAAGGCATAGCTCCAGAGTAGCCAGCCACTTGCATGCTTGCCAAAGACAGTAGTGAAAATGTATTATATATGAATGTAACAAACAAAATTAATTTAAAATTTGCGAAATATAAACACGGTAATAAAATAGAGGCATGAAGCCAGAGTAGCCCAGAGGCTTGCGTGCTCGCTGAGAACAGTACTGCAAATGTATTATAAATAAGTGTAACAAATATATAATAAACTACTACATTGGACGCCAAAAATGAATATGTTACAAACAAACTTGAACACAACTGTCAGATAAAATACGAATGTTCTAAAGTAATATTATAAAGACACATTTCTTTCATTAATGTTTTTTTTATGTTAGTTAAATAAATTGAAATTTCAATTTACACGTTTTGTTTGTTTTAAATATATTTCATCGTGTACATAACCTGAATTGATGTTTTATTTATTTATATGATAAAATAATTTTTTTTTTACTTTTAAATGATTTATATTTTTCTAAATATACTTACTGTGTATATATCTTGAATCGTGTTGAGAATACAATATCAAAAGCTTGAGCCATATAAGAATCTGTTTCCGTGCCTTAATAACAAGAAACAACAATTAACATTGTCCTTGTTAATCATGTTCAGTGAATTTATTTCAATACCTATTGTAATAATTTCTGAGTGACACAAAGGGTCACGGGTAGTCTAGTATAAAATAAAATTGTGATTGAGGAGGTGAGGCTATATGAAGGTAGTAAACCTAAATGACGATAGCCCAGAAATAGAAGCCTGAGGTATCCCGACAGAAATGATCACTCTTCTCATTACTCAATACTTGTCCAATAATGGAAGAACAGTAACCAACTATACAGGAAGGATGACCAGTCAATCCAGAAGTAGCAAGTTTGTGACATATATCAAAAAGGCTAAAATCTGGTATGAATACTAATAATCAAGCACTGAACAATGCTGGAAAAAGTCAATGGTTACAAAATTAACCTTATAATCTTTCAATATAGTCGAAAGAAAAAGTATTTTTTGTATTTCATGGGCGAACAGCATCAACACAGTGTGATCTCACAAACCAGCAACTGAAAGGTAGACAAACCACTCAAGATTACGTGGAGCACACCTGTCTCCCCAAAGGAAACTCCTTACCGACTAGAAAACGAAGGCATCCAAAGATGTATATTTTGTGAAACTAACAAATAATTACTACAAAAGAAACTTCTAAATCTATATAAATAAAATAATGATTTTGTCTGTACATTGCTTAGAACTGACTCATTTCAAGTTTTTTTTTACGTTTCATACATTGGAGAAACCGAATCCACCCTTAGAAAAATGTCTGTCGGTTTGTCGGCAAAATTTTGTCACAAGTAAATCAGCCTCCATAAGACATATCAAGTTGAAACTTTGACAGTAGATTTGTGTAGGTCTAACTTAAAATATAGGCTCTGAATTGATTCGAAATTCAACATAGACGTAAAGTTATGGACGTTTAAAGGAAAAACGTTTGTCACAAGTAAACTCAGCCACCATGAGACATAGCAAGCTGAAACCCTGACACTAGATTTGCGTATGCCTAACTTAAAATATAGGCTCTAAATAGATTGATAATTCAGTAAGGATGTGAAGTTATAGGACTTTAAGCTGTACTTTCTTAACTTCACAGACAAGTTTGTTTTTTTAAAATACACAGGTGTGGCAAGTAGGTATTGTTAGTTGATTTTAATTTCATTGGAGCATATGAATATACTGCGTATTTAACATAATTGAAAAGGTGTTTCCCAGAGTTGAGGATGTACCATTTATTAAGAATAAATAGTTTTGTAAACGAGCAATTCTCAGCCCTTAATATGAACAGGCAGGGAAAATCAACTAACAAGTTCTTACACTATATCATACCGAGGAAAGAACTTACAAGTCAGTAAAGAGAGTCTTGACTCTGAATTTATTTCTCCTGGACTGCTTGCTCATGTGTAAAAACTTTAAGTAGGAGCACCATCATGCTGCGATTTAGTATCAGTGACAAATTTCATGTTACGAACTTGAGTGCCCCGGGAAATGTGCAACGGGACACGACTCTGAGTTTGTGCTCTGCACAGACATGCCATAGAGGTGGACATCATGACTGGGTGTGGAATGGGGAGTCTGAATGTATACCACCCATACTACTGATTCCTAGCCACTATTTGGTTCCGCTGAAACATTTTGCAAAGTCCTGTCAGAGTCTATTTTGCAATGACCTTAACTAAGTCGCAAGGGTAAACTTTATCTAACGCAGGAATTCAAGTTAGCGAGACCAAGTTTTTCTCACATGGTAAACTGTAGTTTACTTACTCAAGAGTCAGAGGTTCCAACTGTTTGTTCTTTCATGAACCTGAAGGACAGACAGCTAATGTGGTGTATACAGAGCCATTTGTTTAACACTGTACTAATAATGATATTTTCTACTATTCTCTAATTTCCAATTATAGTATTAGTATAATACTATAATTGGTATGGTATTCCATGGTATTTTGGAATACCAAGTATAATAGAATTTTTGATTTCGTCAAAGACGGGTACGTTTGCTAGTATTTTCATAATTAGGTTGGTATGATTTGGATGTTTGAGATGATAAAAAGAAAACGTTTATTATTGCATATTTTTTCTCTATGCTTATTATCCGTTCTTATTACCTTATTCCCTTCGGCTCTGATAAAGCATTCACCAACTAGGCTAGATATCTATCGCAATAACACCCTCTTAATCATTTAACTGACTACTGGGTTTACTCTACGGCAATGTAATTTATTGGTTAAACAAGCTCCTCTTAACTAAACAAATATGTTTCAACATGGGCTGAGATAGGAGTCCTTCCGTTACACAAGCTATACAAGCATTTCCCTGGGAAATCATTAAATTAACAATTACACAGACTGGGCCAAGACGTTCAATCCTTCAAATCGAAATAGAGAACAAACGAAATACATCATAGACTGGTCTATTGTAAATGATGATACAAGCCTACACATAAAATGTTTTTCATAACTAAAATAACAACAATGAAGCAATCTATTTGTTCACTTTACAATGTCCAAATATCGTAAAATCAGTCATTTTAGTCAGTATTATTTCTCAATCTTGTACACTATGTATACTGTTTAGTACTTTTCTAGCCATAACCTGTACTATTTTTTTACAAATATATTAAACTACCAAAATGTAACTCTAATAGTAACTTATTTCAATGACTAAAACAGTATATAGTATATACCGTGCAGATGTACTGATGATTTGCAAAATATTGTATAATAAACACCCCCTTCTTTCAACAAAATATTTCATCAAATATTTCTAAAGACTACATAATACGCTTCTCAATGTTTAGAAAATTAAACAATATATCCTTCTACCTTAAATGTATTCTTCGACTCTGTGCGGACTCCGTAAAACATTTAGGAATAATGTTTGATACTAAATATTGTTGCTTAAAAAACAATATCATGAAAACAGTAGAAACTGATATAACATCAAAAATCTCAGGTCATTCTCTATAACTCTTCCAATATTATTAATATTGAAAATAGTAATAATGTATCTTAATAATATTATGTTGTACTTTATATATATTATATGCTAACAGTTATATAACTATATAAATATACATATTACATACATCATAAAGCTGTACATTATATATATTATCTTCTATATTCTCCTAATTTTGGAATATGTTTCATTTGCGTTAAAGCACATTAAAATATGAACCAACATTTTATATCTGATCATTCTAAATTCTTTAAGATCTCCTATATATCAATTTATCTTTGAGATTCATCTTATCTTATTCTATGTACAAAATTTAAAATTTCCATCGTCTTTCCCAAAGAGCTAGTTATAAACTTCAATTCACTTTTAAATTGCTATAAGGCTTACTTGATTTACCAATTTCATCAATATTTCTTTATCTCATATCTCGAGTAGCATACACTCAAATTTACAACAAACACTACTTGATAATCAATTTATTTTAATGTAGCTATCCTTATTATGAAAGTCTGGTAAATATGATCAAACTCTTAGATAATCATATTGATTTCATAAGGAGGTTATTTGAAGGAGGTTATACCCATTTTATGAGTTATAACAAAAGTGAATCATGGCTATAGAAGAAATTTCATTCATCATAATTTAATCGAATTAAGAACACGATTCAATCTTTGATATAGTTTCCCATAACTATATCAATTTTTTTTTTTATTTTTCATATCTATTTGATTGTCATTGTTATGATCCATTATTGGTTTATTATTATATTTTCAACCCGCAAACGTACCCGTCCTTAACGGGTACTTTTCAAAAATTCGGAGATCATACATGGTATTCCAAAATATCATTAAAAATTATAGAACAGTAGAAATTACCATTATTAGTACAGTGTTAAGTAAATGGCTCTGTATACACCACATTAGCTGTCTGTTCTTCAGGTTCATGGAGGAACAAAGAGTTAGAACCTGTGACTCTTGAGCAAGCAAACTGCGTTCATTTTGACCAGTTGACCATGTGAGAAAAACTTGGTCTCACTCACTTCAATTTCTGAAGTAGATAGAGTTTCCCCTTGCCAACCTTAACAATACAGTATATAACAACCTTGTTGCTATAACTGTATATTTTCAAAATAAGGTATTATTTTCATGACCACAATTACTAATAAACACTTTTTTTCTTTTTCTTGGAATTTTAGTCAGGGTTAATATATGGAATCACCTTTCCACCAACGTTTTAAGACATCCTCAGGGCTATAAACTAACAAAAACAATGGACATTTTCAAAATATTTTCAAAATAAACATGTCTGTCAAGTTAGCCAAAGAGAGCTTACAACTTCATAACTTCATTCCTACGATGAATTTCCTATCGATTTAAAACTTAGATTTCAAGTTAGACATACACAAATCTACTGTCAAATTTTCAGCTCACTATATATTGTAAAAAAGATTAACATAAATAAATATACAAGTAAAGATTAGCGAAGGGTGTTTTACTATTATAAACAAAACTTGAATGTCAACCCAAAATCATATAAATACCTCTGAAATTTCACTAATATTCAGTATTATGCACTGATTCATTTCGCTAGAATAATTGAGCCGTTTATTTTGAAAGTGGCCTAATTCCATTTTCCAAAAAAATTTAGCTAGCTATTTAAATAATTACATTTTTACGTTATCTTTACCTTTTGCAGCAAATTGTACAAAATTTATTTAAAATTACTAAGAATTTTTATAACAAAAATTAGTTGATAAATAAAATGACAATATTTTTAAATTTTGTAAAACGCAAACCCTTAAATATCTCGATTTTAACATAAATGGAATTAGGCCACTTTCAAAATAAGCGGCTCAATTATAAGAATCACGGTAACACCCACTGTATGACTTTCGGGTTTGAAGTAACGTCTACAGTCGAAACTGAGGCAGTGCAAGCATTCTCACCAAGTTCAAATAGTCGAATTTATAAGACTACTGTCTAATAGCTACAGTTCAAATTTTATAAAAACAGTATAGATTCTCAAATAACGGCGTCAGTAGGATCAATGTGATTAATACTTTTATTTCATAATTTTAAATCTCTCCACGTACATTTTTCTGATCACAATCACAATGCAGTTGAGTGTTCCTCAGAAAGATATTCTTAAAATATTATTATCACAACAGGCTCAAGTTGCTAAGATCTAAAACAAGAAATTTTTCCTCCTCATATAGGCGTCATATAAGTGAAACAACTGTGACTATGGTTAGCATAAATTACCATAAAGTCTCCCTTCCTTAGCTCAGATTTCACAAAAAAAAAAAAAAAACTCCCAAAGATTTTCTTGCAAGCAAGGAGTGCTTATATTTTGAATTGCATTATGATACATATGACTTGTTTAAACGTGTGTTGTTCCCACCATTGTGGTATAGACTTCTTAGTTCAACCTCTGCTTTAACCCCACCTACCTGACAGACAGTCAATGTCACCTGAAGAAAAAAATACGTTACGAAACGCGTTCTCTTTTTTTCTCATAAAGCTGAATGAAGAGAAATATAAAAAGTTGTCTTAGGCCTCGAACAAGCAAATGCCTCAACTGCTTCAAATGACTCAACTGGAAATCAAACAAATTGTCTTTCCACTATTATACTCCTACAAGTGTGTTTCCTCCCTGATAACTGACAGGAAAAATTTGTAACAACCCCCTGTGCGACATAATTGATCAATGCGCTTTATTAGAGTGCCATCAGGAACAATCCTTACAGTTTAAAGGAAAAGGCAGATCATAAGTAGATAATATAATACATATATATATACTGAGCTAATTCTAAACTCGGTACATATTTAATACTGAATGACGAAGTATGGGGTTCAATTGAATGAATTGAATTGGAGGTCACTTTGAAAATAAACAGTTGAATATACAATTATGTAAACCACCAAAACTTTGTATCTATTCCACGGAGCTTTATTTGTGAATATTATATTAACATGTATTTACATAAAATAAGGAAAAGTAAAAAAAAAAGCGAGTTGGTAAGAGAATTAATTTTTATTTCTATTAGAAAGAAGTATTCGATGTTTATTCCAGTTGTCGTAACAACTGTGCGACTTTATATGTTTAAGAATTTGTGGAGATAGTGGATCAGCTGTGTTGGAGGCGATATGACAGGTAAAGTGGAGTCAGCAGGAGTATCATCTGCACCGCTTAGCCTCTATGAATATCAAATATTTCCACAGAGCCCACCGAATCATAAGGCACACATGCCCAGGCTGACTGCCTAACCTCATCAGGGTCTTCATTCCATAAACTCCGGACAATCCTTACAAGGCTTGCATCATTAATCATACACCAAAACGACATCTAATTATCTACTAAACACACTTTCTATTTCCCCAGGAACCACATAACTTATACTTAGAACTGATAAGCATTTTTTTTTGACACATTAACAAAAATAACAAATGAACATTCTGACTCCTATTATTATTATACATTAAATATATAGAACTATGCATAAAAATGGCAATTGAAATGTTCAATTGCATTGAAAATGGCAGTTTAAATTAAATTGTTTAAAAAATATGTTTTTTTCTACATTAACGATATCAACAAATTGTATCTCAGATAATTAATTTCTTTTGAGTATAGAAAAGATATTGCAACAATATTAGAACTTTATAATTCTGGTATATTTGAAAAAAAAAATACAGATTAAATTAGAAGAAAATGAAAAGTTAACAGTTTTGCTCCAAATGTCATAGACAACATCTGACATTCTGGATATTTGAAAAAAAAAATACAGATTAAATTAGAAGAAAATGAAAAGTGAACCGTTTTGCTCCAAATGTCATAGACAACACCTGACATTCAGAGATATTTGACAAAAAATACAGATTAAATTAGAAGAAAATGAAAAGTGAACAGTTTTGCTCCAAATGTCATAGACAACACCTGACGATATAGCCACAAATAATATATGCTATGCATATTACTCTTATTGGTGTGTTTGGGTTGTTACCGGTTTTCGAAAGGATATGGTTAAGCTGGATTGTTTACTATAAATAATATATCACAACCAACGCATCTACGATACTGTTCACATGTATAAATAAAACAATAAATATTACCAGTTAACACTGTCAATGGTTATCTTTATTTCATCAATGAACATATTTCTTAATCTTAAATCATTTGCTAAATAGATATGTATAAAAAAACGCAAAGTTTTTAATAAGAAGTTTACAAGTGTATACGTGTTTCATATTCGGAATACATTAAGAACAGATATTTTTCCTACAGTGTAAACAGTAAATCAAAGAAAAAACCAGTTGTTGACAGGTGATAAATATTTTTCTGAGAGAAGCTATTGGGCCAAGTGACAACTTGGGCCATTGCGGACCGACTCCACAAGATTGAGGTATCACATGGAAAGAAAAAAACTGAAAAACATTTCTACATTTAAATCAAACTGCTGACTCCATGATCAATCTCTTTGTACTTTTATATAATCACATTTTGATAAATATCGTCGGATGACAACAATATATATATATTTGTAAAAGTTGGAAGCAGTCCTTCATTTAAGACGCCACCTGGAGAATAGATTCACCTCAGACAATAAGAGCCAAATGACAGGTACAAACCACAAAATATTCCACAAGAACCAATATACTGATGAATATAAAACTGATGAACGTGTCTTGAAAGGTATTATAAAAAGCCATGTTAAATGTATTAAGCCTGAGGATAGTTTAATCCTGATAACCTACCAAAGCCCTTCAATAGGCAGTTTAATAATGAAAAATAGTCCTAGCGTAAAAGATTCAAAAGAAACAAATCTTATATATGAGTACTCATGCAATATCAGGAGCTGGGAGGCCCGTAAAAGCTCATATATATAGGAATGACCACGACTTCATTATCAAGAAGAATTACAATGCACCTTTCTGCCGGCGCGCCAAAATCCCATATAACAGCACTCCATAAGACAAGACTCACAAGAGAAATGATGGTGAATTCAACGAAAATTATCGCTAAAGAAAGAAACCATGTTAAATTACAAATATTAGAAGCATTAATAATTCAAGAAAAGCAGCCAGCCATAAATATCCAACTTAATAATTCTTGTCGAATTTTAAAATTATTTTCTAACAGGCCAAACCAGATTAGCCAGGTAGCAAGTGAGTCTAACCACCCTGCCTTAATCCCCCATAATGCCTCGTGACCCAGGGCGATGTCCTGTGAACATTCCAATAGTAATCCACCTCTATATATATAAACCAACAATCCTACTATTATTCTCATTATTGTCCTGATGATGAATGTGGTACATTCGAAACATGTCGACTAGCAATATTGATGATAAGCCGGTCTCAACCGTCTCTGAACCAGTGCGCTTGGTTTCCCTCTCTTATCTCTCCTGAAGACGGTTCAAACCGAAAATTAGAGACTGTAAGGGTGTTCTTTTGATTTCTCTATGTTTCTTTCTTTATATTGAACTATAATATAATATATAATATAATATAATATATATATATATATTTGTGTCTTTTGGGAGCAGACCTTCATTCATACATGTTTCATTAAATGCCTTGCTTATTTTTTAGTCTAGTCCTTTTTTTTGGACTAGACAAAAAAAAAGCAAGCCATTTAATGAAACATAAATACATATATGTTTCACGGTAAATCACAAACACAGAACAAAGGAACAAACACACTTACTGTCTCTAATTTTGGGTTGAACCGTCATCAGGAGAGTTAAGATAGGGACACCAAGCGCACTTGTGAAGCGAAGGTTGTCACATGTGTGTTGTCACATGCGTGCCCGGTTCAAGTGAGGTAAGAAAATTAACTAAGAATAAGCTAAGAAATAGAAAATAAAAATGAAGAAAACTAGGAAATATAAATAATAAAAACTTAAAAGGGAATAATGAAGAAAATATGAGGAAAATATCTGAAACAAAATAAAATCCAGGAATATAAATAATAAAGACTTAAATAATAATAATGATGTGGATGATTCTCACAAACCATATGGATATGTGTACGATGTAGATTGGCTCCCGTCCTATCACCATAATACTACCTTTATTGAGCATAGCTTTACTGTTTTTAAAGTATCAAGTACAAAGGTGTATGATTTAAAAACCCAACCATCAAAATATCTTGGATAATATATATATATATATATATATGCTTTTAAAAACTGGATGTCTGTTTCCATGTATTGAAGAAGGACTGCTCCCAACTTTTACAAATATATATATATAAATTTCAAAAAACAAGAATCAGTCCGTTAGGACAACTTCTCACACAATTAAGAGAAAAAGACAAAGAGAAACAAGGAAACATACTTCAATTTCATCGACACCATATTATCAGGACAAGAAGAGCTCTGCTCCTAAAGATGACGTGGTCGAAATATTGAAGTTTTCTTTTCTTTATACATATACGAGTATATATAACGAGTATATACTCGTATATGACAATTATGGAAATAGAAGGGAGTTATGCTTGTGTCTATCTGTGGTTACTTACGTTAAAATATTTTGTATATTATACTCCTTGTCAAAGTTTTAACCAATATTTACATCTTCATGAGGACTAAAAATATTTTGAGACGACAAATTTTCAAGTTAACATTATTTACATAAGACAGCTGCTTACAACTATTTAAATATGAACAAATAAACAAATCAATTCTTGTCTATTTTTAAAAGGTTTCTACAGACATGCAAATTTTACTATGTAATATGTTACAAATTAATTAGTGGTTTTCTTTAAATGTAATATTTGATATGTTTATAACACTTTAATAGATTTTAAATGATATCATTTTAAATGTTGAAGTTTACTTTGCCTCGGATAATAAAATTTGTTTACTTTTGTTTTTTACAATCGCAGATCTTTATAAATCCTAAATCTTCTTTTTCTGTGACGATTAATAATTTGTTAATAAATTAAACATTGTGCTAAAAATATTATATGAATAGATTTATTTGAACTAGAATACTATACTAGATTTCTTTGGATTGGGAAATAATCTTACTGAATATTTCAATGAATTCTTCAAAACAATCAAGTAAACAAACATCAATTTTCGAACTGATAGCGTTCTTGTTCAGGTTTATCTGTTTATGGACAAAGCCAAAATAGTATGCTTCCTCTTTTTACTATCTCTATAAATGCAGATAACCGTGAAGAAGAAGCTGTACGTTCGATATGAGTTTGTCAGTTAGTAAAACTTCTTTATATGGAGAGACTATTTCAACAATTTTCAAAAAATTTAGTATTGCATACGTCTTCGGAAAGTACTGATACTTTGATAACAATCCTTCTGTTAATTCCTTTTAAAAAAAAAGGACGAATTCTCGAAATGCTGCATTATGTCATTGTCAGTTGATTTATACTTATTAATATATTATATCCCCATAAGTAATATTGGAGTGTTACAATCTATAAACTTTAATATATCATTTTAACAATATCGTCTTTCTCCAACACATCTGTCTCAGATTTATATTAAAAGTCTTCTACTAACCAATATTTCAAAGAAGAAAAAACAAGCCATGATCTTAATAACTGTTTTGAAGGATAATCAATATCCATCAAGAACATGAATTACTTTTAAATCTTTTCATGTCAATTATGTTGAAATCAATATATTTATTTATTAACAAAATCATAAACAAAGAGTTGACTTTTATTTAGAAATATATGATTAAAATTTGAAGCAACACTAATTTTGGAGGAATCGAATTATTTTAAGAGCGAGAATGAATCGCTGACTAGACATGGCTTATCAGAAGGGATTTATGGATTTGATTGCATCGACAAATTGGGAGTTATGAATTATTACTACGGATGTCATGAATCAAAGGGAAATGTACATTAACAAAGGCGGCGGTAACTGAATTACTCAGCAGTAGACACTGCGTGCGAGGTCAACAGCTTTGTTAACGCTTCCAGCAACTCGCCTCCCATCTAATTACAACATTAAAATCTCAACATTCATCACTAAATGTCTTCTACTTTTTAAGCTCAACAGCCAATATTAATGGTTTACAACATAATTAAATCCTTACAACTATAATGGTTTTATTATTTACACATAAAATAGATAACGTTTAGCCGCATGGTTTATCTTATCTGTTCATCAAGTATACTTAAAGAAACTTAGTTATTCTACCACTCAATATTACATACTTCAACTGAGCATTAGCAATGATATTTTTTTTTATAATTCCATTAACAATTGTTGAAATGAAATAGACAAGAATAATTAAGACTAACAACTTTATCTGTTAACAAAAATCCCATTAGGCATGACTGTCATTGTTTTAGTCTTTCGTGGTGGCCTAATTTGAGAACACACTACATCCTAATAAGAATATAAAACATATTTGCCTTTATTCAAAGCACTTTTTTATAATACCTCATTTTTAAAAAAGAAATTATAAGTACCAAGATTTCGACTAAAAGTTAGTCATTAGTAGTGTGGTTCTGCCTATAAAAGTCATAAAACTGATAATTAGAGTAAACGATTTGAAATAAAAGAATAATTAAAAACCATGACATGCATTTCTATTGGTGTGTGGTAGCTTTTCAACATCTATAATGTTGAAGCTTCACCTCCCTTTTGTAACCTATCTGCCCTACCGTTTTAGAAAATGTGATCCCACATGTAAATTATTTTAGTTTGCTCTTATCTGTATGGTTATCAAGCATAAAACTTGGATGATGACCAACTCTTGCTCAAAAAGTTAGCTGTTTAAAATAAAATAATTTGTTTTAAAAAATAATGGACTGATCTCTTATACAAAGGGTACTTTGTAAAAATGAAAAAAAAAGTTTAGAAAATATAAATCAACGTCTAAACCACAGTAAGAAATGCATGAAAGGGCCAAGGTTTTTCTACAAGTGACTAGTACTCAGAAGGGTCAGACGTTTGACTTATGCTACTCAGATGAGTTCCCGTTATTTTAGTCGAAACTTCGAAACCCTACGAACTTCGTAACGCCAACTGTCAGTGAATGTCGTGTTACCTTTAGCCTTTTTAACATACATGTTATATACATTTATACATGGTACGGATTACTAAGTATATTTTACTTAGCACGCTCACTAACCCATTGATTATTTTTATAATTCTGCAATAAATTTGGAAAAACTTTAGCAAACAATTCATCAATGGATTTTACAATGTGACAAAAGTTTTCTGGTAATATAATACAGTGTGTGGATTCGTCCATTTCCATTTTACCATTCCCAATATTTAACAATTGTTTTGCAAATCATTCAGAAGATTCATCTTGTAATTGAACACGCATATTAGTCTTTAAAGATATTTTCTCCACATCCCGCCATAACTCTGATGATTTGAGACATGCACTCAATCCATCTGCAGGTGTTGAACGTGGTATAAATGGTAAAGTTTGTCGAAAATCACCAGCTAGCAAAATGAATGCACCAGCAAAGAGCTGCTTTGGTTCTAACATATCATCTTAACTCATTAGAACATTTCAAATTTTTTTAAATAAATCTCTAAATAACAATTTTATTTCACTTAAAAACTGTCCAAGTCAATGAAAACATGTAAATAAATGCAAACAAATCCGACCAATAGGGCAGGTGATTCATTATTCCAAAACGCAATATCAGTTTTTATAATTTGTTTGGGAGCAGCTAGAACCACAACTCTGATTTTTAAAAAAAAATGTACACAAACGTTCCCGGGGATATCCAAATAATTTCCCAAATTTTCACGGCGATTGGATGCATGGTTTTTTAATCTATCGAGTACAGACAGACACACATTAATTTTTATATATATAGATTAGAATTTATAAATACGTCATAGTAGTCTCTATAAAAACGAATATCCTTTTGATCTTGATAAATTTGAACTCAGGTTAGATACCAACATTCACAACCTTTGAACTTCTTCGGAAGGTTTTAACAATTCCTTGTGATTAAGGAGGAAGAATGCAATATTTAGAAAACATTCAAACTAATTCAATTATTGATACTAACTGATTTATTGAGTTCTAAGTACAATTATACATTGGCTTGAAGGCAACAACATGGTTATAGAAAACTTGAGCGAAGGCAACTCTAGATTAAACCGATTACATTTTAAAATATCACTTGAAGCACCTCAAGGCTGCATTACAAACTTGAGACTAGAGTCAAAGTAATATTGGAATATTCTCAACAGTCAAAAGTAATTATAAGTTCAAATGTTCGTTTCTCATCCTTTGAACTTGCCTCTCTGGTGGATAACATTCTTTGAGTTTAAAGTCACGTCTGAACCATATTCCCTAAAGTCACTAGGAGTAAAAACAATATAAGTACAAAACTTTAACTCAATTCAAACAGAAAATTAGTGTCAGTTAATAGTGTCACGGACAGTTAACCTGAAGAAAGAAATTCTTCTCTTGGTTTATTTGCATTGACGCAAGTTGCTCTATTCAGGAGATTTAGACACGAGATGTTAAAAGAGTAGTATTTCTACAAGCTTAATCTCAGTTTATTACTCCTTTGTGTTACTTTATAGCTCAAACATAGAATACGACTAAATTAGAACAAGGTTTCTATGCTGGGAGTCAATTTCTTTCCGTTTTATACACCCGTTACTACATTGACCATATGGTAGTGACTTCTTCATTTCACCACCATATTGCAATCACGTATATCTCTAGAATCAATCTAGAATCAATTTTAGTTTCTGCACCTCCATAACAATTCGTTCACCATGTTTCCAACAGTCTTATTTCTATTCATAATGCTGACCTTAATACAATTCAAACGAAAAGTGGAAATTATAATAGTGAATAGTGGTGAACGTGATAAAGTTTGACAACTGCGTCATCCATATCATTCGATTCCACTAACAGGATTAGGAGGCTTATGAAAGTTATGAAAAAGATACAATGGTCGGGAGGAGTTTCTTTATGAACTACAGGGAAGTTGTTTAAAGATGAAAGAAGTACAAGGGGTAGAAAAGAGAATGTGGAAAAAGCTAATAACAGTGCTAAGCCTTTGGACACGAGGAAAATATGTTGTGATCTTTGAATACCTCTATCGATCACTCTAAAGGCTTAACTTAAGGTACAAATTATTTTATTATTCACTGCATGCATTATTATTTTTTCTGACTCTGCTCGTCTTCGTCTGTTAGTAATTTCACCCCTTCACTGCTTTCGTATTCTCGTTTGCCAACCGAATTGCTGAAACAGCAGGCCTTGTGCGATTACTATTAGTATAGTAATGGACTCTATATGGACCACTTCTTCCATCATGACGAAGAGAGTTGAAATAGATAAATAAAGTTGTAGCAGTTCTTTAAAGTCCTATCTGTAAT